>LBNU01011675.1:127665-153517 GCA_014162995.1 Artemisia annua | reverse complement strand
AAAACTTTGCAGCAAAGTTTTCTCGAAAACATGGCATGTAAAAGATCTCGAAAGTTTTGTTAAAAAAGATCTCGATAACTTTTGTTAAGAAAAGTTCTCGATAACTTTTGACAAGAAAAGTTCTCGATAACTTTTGTTAAGAAAAGTTCTCGATAACTCAAGGATTTCGAAAAATATTTTTTGAAAAATTTTATTGAGAGATTTCGAAAGTTTTCTCAATTTTCTCGATAACTACTGTTATGAAAAGATTTCGAAAACATTTCAAAAGATCTCGATAAAATCTTTGAAAAAGATTTCGAAACCTTTTCTCGAAAATTCTTATACAAGAATTTTCGAATTCCTTTGTAGACATACGTTTTGAAGATTTTGTTGAATCCTTGAACGTAACCTGATGAATAAAGTGTATTAAGACAGTTAGAAACACATCATCTATGAATACAAAAGATTTCGAAATTTTTCAAGACCCTAAATTATCTAGAAATTTTTCCACAAGAAATCATGAAGTAATATTAATGAATTACAAGAATTAACACATATGAGAACATATTAAAGCAGTTTAATTGGACTCAATAACACCACAACGAAAAGCCCCAATTCAACGAAGAACCCTAATTTTCTAGATCATGCAATCTGAAGGATTGGAACAATTAATAGGCATAAACATGATACATACACTTAAACTAACATATCCCACCATTAATATACACAAAAACAACACTCAAACACAAAACCCTAATTCTAACGCAAACCCTATTTTCGAAATCAATTCAAACGTGAAAACTGTTGTGTTTAGGGAATAGGGACATGATTATATGATGTTTAGTGACAAAAGCCCTATGATTTCTAAACCTAAAACACATTTATACGTAAGAATCATGATTATCGAAAACCCTAGTTCTATGAATCGTAATTACTAGAAATCTAGCCATCAAAAACGTAATTGGTAAAAAACCATTTGTTAAAATGAGCCAAAGATCAAGAATTCACTTACGGTTTGAAGATTATGAACACGGGTTTGTAGATTGAATTTGAGTCGTGTGATATGTAAAGAGGGTGTTTGTTTTTTATTTTTGTTTATGTGAAAATAAAAAACAGGGGGGTGGGTTTGTTTTGTTAAAGTTTTTTAAAACTTTTTGACAACTTGGCAAATTTAGTCCCTAGACTTCATAACAATTATTAATAAGGTCCTAAGCTTAAGTATTTAAGGGTTAAATGCAACGACCATTATTGGTAAAGACATACTTGGCTAAAAGAAGTGAAAAAATTAAAAGAAATGATACGAGAGATAACCTTTGACGTTCCACCAATATTAGATAACATCATAACTCTTAGAAATATGCAAGTACACATGTTTGAAAAGGATTTTTGAAATTTTGAAGAACATTGTCTCCCCCTCAACACTTGGTATGAAAATATTGAGATTTTTGATAAACCAAAGTGTTGACGAAGATTGTGTACATGCATATGAAAAACAAAAGAAAATAAAATAAAGGTAAATAAAGTGTAACATCTTTTTGGTATTTTTGAAGATTTTTTGATTTTGTATTTTTAACTTTGATAAATATTTACAAAAATAATTTTGGTATTTGACTCAGTTAATTGTTTTCAAGAAAAGATTTTAGATCATCTGGAGTCAAACACCGCATACCAATCCGGTGGACCAGTTCAGCAAACCTTGATGGAGCTAAAGGTTTTATGAACAAATCTGCCAGTTGGTATTCAGTACCCACAAAATATAACTCTATTGTACCCTTTTCAACATGCTCCTTGATGAAGTGATAACGGAGATCAATGTGCTTAGACTTTGAATGCAGAACCGTGTTGCATGAGATTGCTACCACACTTTTCTTGTCACAATACATTGGAATCTTGTTGAATAAGTAACCGTAGTCCATTAGCTGTGTGCGCATCCAAATGACTTGTGCACAACAGGCAGACATGGCAACGTATTCAGCTTCTGTAGACGAAAGTTAGGTGCAATCCTGCTTCTTTGATTGCCAAGAGACGAGTTTATCTCCTAGAAACTGTAAACCACCAGAAGTATTTTGCGTGTATCCATACACCCTGCATGATCAGCGTCTGAAAAAGCTATTAGTTCAAAACCGGAATCCTTCGGATACCAGATCCCCAAGTTAATGGTTCCCTTTACGTATCGAAGGATTCTCTTAGCCTCATTGAGGTGACGTTCAGTACGACTGGACTGATAGCGAGAGCACATAAATACAGCAAATACAATATCCGGTCTACTAGCGGTGAGATACATCAGTGACCCAATAATACTTCGGTACTTTGTGGGGTCAACTGGTTTCCCATTTGGATCCGCATCTAACTTAGTTGTGTTAGCCATAGGAGTATTGTAAGTATCACAACTGGTCATTCCATGTTTCTTAATTATCTCAAGAGCATATTTGGACTGATTTAGGAAAATTCCACGGGGAGACTGATGAACTTGTAGTCCCAAAAAGAACGTAAGTTCACCCATCATTGAAGTTTCAAAATTTTGTTTCATTAATTTGGCAAAAGCATTTGAGTACTTTTTGTTTGTTGAACCAAAAATAATGTCATCGACATATATTTGCACAATTAAAACATCTTCCCCATGTTTTTGAATAAACAACGTTGGATCTAGTAAACCTTTAGTGAAAGAATTAGCAAGCAAGAAAGCAGTAAGTTTATCATACTACGCCCGGGGGCTTGTTTGAGACCATAAAGAGCCTTCTTAAGTCGGTAGACATGATTTGGGTGCTCTGGGTCGACAAATCCCTCTGGCTGACTAATGTATACCTCCTCACGTAGTTGACCATTCAGAAATGCAGTTTTCACATCCATTTGATAAACGACCATGTTTTTGTGAGCAGCGTATGCTAAAAATATTCGAACAGCTTCGAGTCTAGCCACTGGTGCAAAAGATTCCTCAAAGTCAATTCCTTCCTCTTGAGTATATCCTTTAGCTACCAAACGTGATTTGTTACGAATAACATTGCCTTCTGCGTCCAACTTGTTTTTCCAAATCCATTTTAGCCCAATGACGTAAAATCCATCCGGTCGTTCAACTAATTCCCAAACTTCAAGACGTTTGAATTGGTTGAATTCTTCTTGCATTGATTCAATCCAGTTGTCGTAAGTGAGAGCTTCTTTAATATTTTTAGGTTCTTCATGACTAACTGTTAGAGCAAAAATGCAATGTTCGGCATCGGAGTGAAGTTTTTGTCTAGTCATAACTGGAGCTGTTGGATGACCAATGATGTTGACAATTGGATGGTCACGAGTCCAATGATGTGTTGAAGGGTGAGGGTTATGAAACTGCTGCATAATAGTTGGTTCCAAGTTGTGTTTTGACGACTCAGCAATATCTGAAAGGTTCGGAGTCGGAGCAAACGGATTAAAGAACGCATTTAGACCATAATTTGCAGGTTCAGGTACTTGTTGTTGGTTCAGATCTTCAGTTGGGTTGTCGGTGTTGGAAGCTGTTTGTTCTTCTAATGTTGGTGACTCAGTCGGGGGTGCATCGGGTGTTACTATTGTTGTTGTAGTAACCGTTGTATCAGGTACTTGAATATTATCAGGTTGAGCACCGGAACTAGTGGATACATCTGGTGCACGTGTCTCAAATGAATCATCGAACAAAGGAGAAAACAATGTTTCCAATTCTCGACGAGTTAGTGACAACGGTTCAGCTGAAGAATCTGGAAAGTTTAGACGGTTGGTTGCGGGTCCTAAGCTGTTTTGCTCAGAAGCCATTTCTGTGAGCTCATCGAAATTAGCATGAATAGTCTCCTGAATCTCTCTAGTACGACGGTTGTAGATTCGAAATCCTTTTGAGTTTTCACAATATCCAATGAAGATACCGACGTCAGCCTTTGCTTTAAGTTTTCCAAGATCATCACGATCATTATTTGGATAGCATAGAGAACCAAATACATGAAAGTGTTGTATGTTAGGCTTTCGTTTGTGAACAATTTCATACGGTGTGACTTTGTGACGTTTATTGATCATACAACGATTTTGGGTGTAACATGCGGTAGAGACGGCTTCTGCCCAAAGATAATCTGGTAATTGAGCATTAATGAGCATCGTTCGTGCGGCTTCCACTAACGTTCTGTTGCGTCTTTCGACTACTCCATTTTGTTCGGGAGTCCGTGCAATTGATGTTTGATGTTCAATTCCATCTTTCTCAAAGTATGCACAAAGAGTTTGATTCTTGAATTCAGTTCCATTATCTGTTCTTACAATCCTGACTGTGTTGCGAAGTTGAACCTGAATTTTCGTGAGAAAGGTGATTATCATCGATGGAGCTTGATCTTTGCTTCGAAGGAAGTAGACCCAAGTCCATTTGGAGAAGTCATCGACTATCACAAGAATGTATCGTTTCCCATTAATCGTTTGTACTCGCATTGGGCCACATAAATCCATATGAAGAAGCTGAAGAACATGATCGGTACTTGGTTCTGGTTTTGTACTTAGATGTGCACGTTTGCTCTTTCCTTGTTCACAAGCGGGACATAAGTGATCTTTTGTATATCTGAACCTTGGAAGACCGTCAACTAGTTTATGGTGAGCAAGATCAGTCATAGTTCTGAAGTTGAGATGTGACATGCGTTGGTGCCATAACCAGGATTTTGTCGATTCATCCTTTGAAAGTAGACAAATGGGAGAGGAAGCGGTCATGTCGGACATTGAAATTGTATAAAGACTGTTTCCACGTGTGCCGGACATGAGATCATTTCCTTGTAGATCACGAACAAAGCATGTTTTCTCCCTGAATGCAACTTCCAGATCACCATCACAAAATTGACCGACTGAAAATAGATTAAGACCGAGGCCTTCAACATAATAAACACGACTAATTTCGATATTCCCACTGACATAGTCCCCATATCCCATAATTGCAGTGAAATGATCATTCCCGAATCTGACAGTACCAATGAATTTTGAGACAAAGTTTCTTAACAGTTTGAGATTGCCTGTCATGTGTCGGGAGCATCCGCTATCAACAATCCAGAGAACAATTTGCACCACCTGCATCACATAAAAGAGACGACGATGGTACAATGGTAAGGGTGGAACCCGAAGAAGTTGTGGGTTCCGTTGGGTTAGAAGCACACATATTAACAATTTTAGGAATCCATTTAAAGTTATGTGTTCTTTGTAACCAACGTTGCCAATTCCAACTAGATTTAGCCTTTTTCTTAGTGAATTCGCTAAGTGATGGCATGTTCCTAGGGTTATTGTTCGCAACTAGTGGGTGGACTACATCATTCTTAGAAACTACACAAGGCATAAGTCCTAGCACAGATTTTGAAAGATTAGTGGGCCTAGATTTCCTGCCTGATGTACGTTTCTTAAAACGAGATAAAAGAGAATTCGCAACACATTTAGAATGATCACCAGATAACATACTCTTACGACAAAACACACATGAAGCATCAACATTCAAAGC
This sequence comes from Artemisia annua, assembly GCA_014162995.1. Classification (NCBI taxonomy): domain Eukaryota; kingdom Viridiplantae; phylum Streptophyta; class Magnoliopsida; order Asterales; family Asteraceae; genus Artemisia; species Artemisia annua. The sequence continues at coordinate 148,077 of LBNU01011675.1, read as the reverse complement.
ATTTAAAGGTTCATCATTCGTTACACAACGATTAGGATTACAATTTGCCAAATCAGAATCTAAATCTAGTGCAAGATGAGTATTATTCAAAGTCCTAGGGTGTTCTTCTACTTCAGAGGCTTCTAGTGTTTCTCTTCTACGTTGCAAGATCCTATTCTTCCTTTTCATACGTTTATGCTTGGATCTGCTAACGCTATGAGTGGCAACTATTCCTGTAGAAGTGGAAGGATCCATATTAGACTTATGAGTGTGTTGTTCTACATTGGTTATGTCTACTGAGTACATTCCTGGTGCAATAACTTTAGTGTTGACAGATTTTCCTTTTTCAAGTTCACGTATTTTCTCTTTCAACTCAATGATAATGTGCATTTTATCTTGAATTTCACTGTCTAGCTTTCTGTTTGAATAGAGATAATTATCTCGACTCTTTTGCCAATAGTCTGTAACTTCTTGCAATTCTGCAATTTCCTTTTCATATTTTGAGATTTGACTTTTTAATTCCTCATTTTCTTTTTGAAAGGATGTGGAAGTTTTAAGACTTTGCAATTCTAATTCAAAATCCAGACTTTGGTTTTGACACCATTCAATCTTTTTGTTGAGTTGTAAAATCTCATTAGAAAGTTTATTTTGCACATCATCATTGTGTTTTCGGAGATTAACGTTTTCATCTTTTAATGTCTCAATTTGTTTAGATAACAACTCAACATCATCACAGTGATCATCGACAAGCATAGAAGTACCAGATTCATAAAGAGAATTCATAATCACAGAAATTATATCAGCACTAAGAACATGTTCCAAGAGTCGATCAGCTTCTTTTTGTAAAAATTAATTTCGACGTTTTTGATTTAAAATCGCTTGTTCAGTTTCTTGAAACACATTCATCATAGATGAGACTTCTTTTTGAATTTCCTGTTCCCAGTGGTTAGCATAATGACGCAAATGTCGAGCAATAGGTAAAAACTGTTTTTGAACACTTCTCGTTTTTCTCTCTCATGAGGAGTAGTAATAGTGAAAACCGTTATTTGAGAGTTGCGTTCTATGGCTTCATCTAATCGTTCAATATTTTCCTTGAACGTGTCAAAATACTAAAGTACATGACAACGAGTAGGAAGAGGTTGAATTTTGTTATCGTTTGGTAAAGGACCGTTTGTTTGCACCACTGGTTTAGCAGGAGCTACATAAGAAGTAACTTCTTGAGGTTTGATAATGTACCATGGTTGTTCAGATTTCTCTTTTTGCGGTGTAAAAATATCAGTTATTGGAGGCATTTTAGAGTAATCAAAAGGTTTATTATATGTAACGTTTTCCATTTTTGATCGACTCTCTTCTTCAATTTCATATTCCTCTTCTCAATCATATACAACAGTACGAACAATAGTATCGTCAAAGAGATGATCTGCACTATATAACTTTGGAATCTCATTGAGTGCTACACGTAAAAAACATGGTGATTCACTTCCAATTGCAAAGCCGTGACCATTGTTAGTTCGATTTACTGAAAACTTTTGAATAGTAGTCACTGAATTACCAGTTTTATATATAACATTTTGAAATTCTTTAAGCTTATGTTCCAATTCAACAATCTCATCGACGTATGACTTAACTTTGTTTCTGGTTTTGCGTTTATGTTCCGTGAACTCAGCTTGACAATTTGACAACTCCATTTTGGTTTGTAAAATGACTGCATCAAGTTGTGCAATTTGTTTTTTGTGTTCAAACGCTTGTTTTTCCAGTTCAGAAGCTAAGTTATTTTTAGACTCCATAATTTTAGCAATTTGGTGTTCTAATTCTTTTTCGTGAAGAGAAGATTTTAGAAAAGCAGCTTCAAAGCCTTTTTCCCGTTGAATTAGTTTTTCCGCGTTTGACAGTTGAAATTTATAGCACTCAATATCCCTAGTTAATAATGCATTTCTCTCTTTCAATCTAGCATTAAGCTCTTGACATTTAATGTTTTGAGATTGACTAGTCATAAGAAGGGACTGAATTTCTGAATCTGGACCAGACGAAGGATCAAAATGTTCAACTGAGCATTGTTATCATTAATAGTTTCATTATCCGAATCATCAAATGTGACAACCGGGTTAATTTGAAAATCATCAAATATAACTTTTGTGTCCATTTGAGTATTCGTGTGTGTATATAACAATGAATCATTTTGAACTCCTTGTTTCTTGTAAGATGCAGATGCAGATGGGGAGGCAATTTCATGTATGAGGCATGAGTTAAGATCAGTTACCTGAGAAAGACCGTCGGTGTCATAAACTGGGCCTGAGTCACTTATGTGGAGTTCATGCATGTTGGCCATCAGCATAACAGCAGCTTCCAAATCTTCCATGTCATCATCGGAATGTGAATTTGCCATGAAGCTGTTGTCATTTGTATTCGGGTTGCTGTGGGCTTCATCTTTGAGAGCAAGGAGTAATGCCTGTTTGTGATACTTACTTCCTTGAGTTCTTAGTGATGGACATGCAGTTGCCAAGTGACCTATTCCATTGCAGTTATAACATCTGATGACCGTATTCCCCGATTCAGTATTCCCTGTGTCAACAATCTCTGCCTTTCTCTGAGGGACACCACCAGTGTTCCTGAATCCTCCATTGTTGTTAAACCGTTGTCCAGAATTAGAGTTACCCATATTACCACCCGATCCAAATCTGCTACTGTTGCGATTCTGAATCTCAACGCGACCATCGTGAATGACAGCTTGATTCCTTGTATTTGAAGATGAACGAAGACGATTGTTGGACTTGTTTGAGAATTTGCTGAAAGCCCGAGCAATGAGTGCAATTCCTTGGTTGAGACTGTTGAAGTCCTCATCATCATCGTCATCATTAGCAGTGAGTGGTGTAGACAAGGTGTCATTGTTGTCATATGATGCAAATTGATTTGCAGGAGGGTGCGATGAAGAATCATAAGATGAATACGGAGATGGGTTGTTGTGATAAGCCTGTTCTGGATGATAAACATTGTGTTGTAATGGTGGAGCCGGAACATGTGATTGAGCAACAAGCGCCAAAGAGTTTGTAGGTGGGGGCTGTGAGTAGTTTCCTCTGAGAGCGCGATCAGTGTCAACTTCATGTTGATGATGTTTCAGATAGTCATACAACAAACCATATGGTGTTTCATGAAGGTTTCTTGCTTTTCGAACAAATTTCACATACTTCTGCCAATCAGGACCAAGACATCCTAAGAACTTCGTGTTGACAGCAATCTTTGGTAAGATGATGTTGTGTCTGTCGAGGTCATTAATGATGTTCGTGAAGCGGTGATAGTATGGCTCAAGTGATTCCATTGGCTCAATCATGAAATGTGTGTATTCCATGTAAAGTTTTGACTCTATGTCCTCCTGATTCAACTGAGTTCCTTCCATTAGAAGATGAACATGTTCCCACATAGCCTTAACAGTTTTCTGAGCATCAACACTGCGAAAGATCGGATTAGGTATGCCTTGAAGAATGTAAATCATGGCATATTCATCTGCTTCTTTGTGAAGTAATTGTTCAGCAGTAAGTTGAGCATCAGTGAGAGGTCTGTGTGAGTCTGGTATGGGTGGATCAGCATTAGGATTACCAGGGACAAGGTTAGTCGGTGTTACAAATGGACCTTCATTGATAACTTGTCTCATGTATTTGCCATGTGGTTTCTTGAGTTCAAGAAATCTTAGGAATCGACTTGACCACTGAACATAATTACCAGGTGTAAGCATAGGTGGTGTGTCAAGTGAACCTGCTTCATGTCTTGATTGTTGAGTAGTGATGACTTTACACATTTGGTCAAACCAATGAGTTTGTTTCGACGGTTGAGTGATTTGTTGCATTGGAAATGGTGGAGGTTGAGGCAGTTGTTGATGTTGATGCATCATGACATGTTGTTGAGAGACCATTTGATTATATGGATATGATTGTTGAGGTTGTTGTTGTTGATATTGTTGTTGTTGTTGACGAAACAATTGTGTTTGATGATAGGGTTGCTGATGATGAAAGTTGTAGTACGGTGGTTGAGACATGATGAAAAACTTGTGTGTAAATGGATCTTTTAGAAGGTATAAGTGTTATGCCATGCCTTGAAAACTTTCCCAAGTGTGTTCTCGAAACTTTGTTGAACAATATCTCGAAAAACAGTCAAAGTCCAAAGTTCTCGAAAAAAATTCCAAAGTTCTCAAAAAATGTCAAATTATCGAGAAATTTTGAGAGAAATTTTCGAGAAATTTCACTATAGTAGAATTTAGCAAAGTTCTCGAAAATTATGAAAGGATTTCGAAAGTTTTCCAAAGATCTCGAAAATCAGAAGATTTCGAAAGTCCAGAAAAGATCTCGAAAGTTTCAAAATTTTCGAAAAAAAATTCTACAATTATCGAGATTATACAATGTCGATAATATCCAACGAGTCAAAGTGTTTTCTTTCTTATACAAGAGAGAAAAGCACTGAGTAAGCAACGGAAACACCATAGGAGAAAAGATCAAAGTTCTCGAAAGATTAGGGTCTAAGGATTTCGAAAACTAGTCAAAAATTGGCAGATTTTTATTTTTGTAAAAAGCAATCCAAAAACACGTTTTTAATCCAAGATTCTTGTACAAGTAACCTTAAAATGATGAAATCTTAAAGAAAGTTGCAAACTTGAACCACTTTTCAAAAATTTGAAAATTTTCGAAAAATAGTACAAAAATACGAATCTTAATTTTTTGAAAAAATTTGAAACTTTGTTGGTTGTTTTGAGTTTGTAACACAAGTTTGAAAACAAAGATGTGATAGAAACACGAAACAAACAAGAAAGTTGCAAGTTTTTGTAAAAAATAACGAGTAAAAAACAACCTTTTTGGTTCGTTAGCTACAAAAACAAAAGTTACACCTTCTTCTAGCGATTGATACCACTTGTTAGGTCACCATATTGTAAACACAAGTATTGATTTGATAGAAATAAGATGAGAAATAGAGTTTGGTTGATTAGATCAAATATGAAAAATAAAAGTGCAAGAGTTTCCTTATGAAAATGAAATAACCAACAAGAAATAAGAATACATGAGATTCCTATTTATAGGAGAGGAGCTAGGGCAACACTCCCTTTCTCCTTCCCTTTTCTAGACGTTTGGGCTTGTGGCCCATTGGACGTGTAATGGACTCACACGTTTACATAATTAAGATAAATAACTTAGCAACCTATTACATTGACTGAAATAACCGAGACTTGACTAAACGTTGATAAACTTAGGTTCTAACAATATATATATATATATATATATATGTATATATATATATATATATATATATATATATATATATATATATATATATATATATATATATATATATATATATATATATATATATATATATATATATATATATATATATATATATATATATATATATATATATATATATATATATATATATACTAGACTTCAAAGCCCGCCCTATGGGCGGGCATGACTTGTAATTATAATTTGGATAGTTTTAGTTATCGTAAAATTATATTTTAAGTCGTAGTCGAAGCTAACCCCGACGGGCATGACTTATAATTATTGTTGACATATTTCACTATAGCGAAAGAAGGATGGTAAAAATTATTGGAAAGTGTACATGTTAAAAGAAAAAGGGTCGTACTTAAAAACTTTTTTGTGATTTTGCCTTGAATGTATTAATTTCGAATAATGTGACATTTGTATATGAAGGTTGTATTTGTATGTAAATATTGTGTTAAGCCCGCCCGGTGGGCATGTCTTATAATTATCGTTGGCATATTTTACTACAACAAAAGAAAGGTGGTAAAAAAATGGTTGAAAATTGTACATTTTGAAAGAAAGGTTTGTACATAAGGCATGACTTGTGATTATTATTTGAATGTACTACTTAACGAATAAAATATAAGTTTATCGAATGAGAGAAAATACAAAGCTTGACAACCTTCGTGTTTACAAACTATTTACATGAATGTTGCATTTGCTAGAACCTTGACAGCTGGCACATTTCATTGAAGCGCCTGACTTGACCCGTTACTTATCTTTAAAAAACTTACTCTTTGTGCTCTGCTACAACAACGTTTGTTTCTTTGAGTGCCGATAACTTGTCTTAAACAAACTTACTCTTCGTGCTCTGCTTGCACAGCCAAGCACTCCTGAGATGTAAACCAAATGTATTAAACCCAAGTTTTTCATACATGGTCCTTTTCATAGAAACTGTTATCAACAACATTGGCACCAGAATATATTGAGAGGTTTCACTTGTTATAGGATTCATCACTTGTTAATAACTAAAATTTTTCCCCCAAAATATCCCTAATATGCAGAAGCTGCATGGGATGGAATTTTAATGCAAGTTTGTAAAGTAAATCAATGAAAGAAAAAATAACATCCTAAAAATAATTAATGTGTTCATAGTTTTTATTTTTATATAGCTCCAACAACAAAACATGAACTTAAACTAATCGTAGGTAACTGAATGAATAAAAACTGATGATTTGTAATGATATAGTCGTATATTTTCTAACTTTACATTGTAAGCTATCTTGTGTTTCTTCTATTATGTTTTTTTTGTGTTAACCGTGCATGAGCCACCAAAATAAAAGTAATATATTTAAGATCATTCAAAGTTTAACTACTATCAATAAAGCTCAAACAATGGTATTGTATAAAATTTACGATTATAGAAGCAACTAATCAATTAGTGAGACAGTTTATCGAACACAAATCATCTTTATTTAATATCTAGCATGGCAAATAAAATCTTCAACGTTATTAGAGAAGTAAAATATCATGAGTACTGAGTGAAGTTAACTAAAATGTAACCGAGATACCTGGTAACTTACCTTTTGGCTTGTAGTTAAAAAGACTCCATCAAAATCAAAAATCAACAGCATATCAGAAACATTAGCGGCTTATCCAAACACTAAAATGTGGTTATTGATAGTGTGATCACGTAACTTATACCAAGTAAGTGGTTGTTTATGAGCCACATAAGATCCTTGAACCGATTCGACACATGGACTTCCGCTAAGCGAGTGAAACTTAGAATTTCGCCTTTAGCCCAACCTGATCAAAAATTTAATGTTCAAGAACAACCAAAACACTTAAAGATAGTCATTTAACATTGAAAAGTTAAAAATGTTATAAGATCATTTCTGCTAAAATAAGTCTCTTTTCCCTTCGTTTAGATCAAAAAGCATAACTGGACCAAGAACGTCAGCATTGCAAGTTTGAAAATGCAGAACTACTGTCATGATTGCCAGAAAGGTTTCAGAATTGCATTAGTCTGCTGTGAGGGAGATGGAAGAGATGGTTGTGGTGCAGCCATGAAGCAAGACGGTGCATGTGTCGTAGTCACATAAATTGATCCCATCCCTGCTCTTCAATATCTGATGGAAGGTCTCAAGTCCTTACCTTCGAAGCCGTGCATTCAGAAGACGATATTTTTGTCTCCACCAACTGTAACAAAGACATCATAATTGTATCCTACATTCCATGCTTACATCTAAAAAACTTTGAACTAAAATGAGCAGGTAGGTTGTAATCATTAGTAAAGATGGATTACTAATTGAAATTTACATGAATGTAGTATTTATATACTCAAACAGCTTAAATATAGATCACTAATAGTGAGTTCTATATTTACAACAATTGTGTAGATAGTTAGATCAAATTACAATGAAACTGGTATATAATCGAGAGCTATATGTCGAGGTGATTAGAGAATGAGCCAGTGACTTACATTCAAGAAAATTTGGGGAATCCGACCACCCATGTATATAGCAGCCATCATTCACCCTAGCCATTGGCCATAGACTGTATGACTTCCACCATTATCCTGCAACACTATCTTGATTAGCAACTAATACAATAAAAAGATTTTAACTTTTTCGTAAAATTTAGGTAATAGACAGGGAACATACTTGTAAAAAGCTCTTGTAAGCATACACTTGCACCAAACCTTTGGCGTGTGAAGGCAAATTGAGTGAAGTAGCCAGAATTGCTCCATGTCCCACTCATATTTTTAAAGAATTAGACCGGGTCTTTTGGTTAAGACAGGTCTGCTTTAATTAATAAATAGAAGCTGGGTTTCAAAGTTAGTACCGGTCTATATTAGGTTTTTATAGACGTGTTCTCAGTTTCAAATCCGTTTTCTATTTGTTATTTACATTAATACCAGGTTTTTTCATTTAAACGGGTCTTGATAGTTTGTGGCGGGTAAAAAATATTTTTGAGACCGTTTTTTCTTGTAAAGGGTCTTGATGAAGGGGTCTCTAAACCCAATTGTGTAGTAGTGGTGGGATATAAAATCCTGAGAAGATATTGAATAGCAGGTAAACCCCGGCTGCGAAAATGACTATTATCTGGTCAGTTGGTGTGAGGGATACAACCATCAATACTCATAATTCCATAGTATGTGAAGTACAATAATGAAAAAAAAAGTTGATGGAAGAGCCAGAAGAACTTGGCGGCTGTCTATTAGAATGACACCATGGCATACACAATCACACTGTAATATGTGCAATGAGCAAATATGTACAGTATCTCTACATTCACCTAAATGAATAAAAAGAAAATGTTAAAAAGAAGTAATAATAATCATCAACTTGATATGTCAGCATTTGTAAATAACATGTGCTGAGAGAGTGTGACCTGCGACATGGCATAAGGTAATGAGGAGTACATCTTGACTGCTCTTTTTCGGTAAAATACGATTCTTTCTGTGGCGACAACTGGCTGGTTTGTGAGAATTGTTCATACCAACGTAAAATATAGCATAGTACATGGCTCCAATGACAAAGATCAAATCAGCGATGCTCTCCCTGAAATTGTTAAAATTAAGTAGGCATCATCTCTTAAGAAAGGTCTATTTACCAATTAAAGTCCAACAACAGCAAAGTCCTAATCCCATGAGATGAAGATGATATGCAAAGATATTATCATACTAAAATCACCCTTTAAGCCTAATCTACTATACCTTAATAAGAGTAATAATATTAGTATAAGCTTCTCTACATTACTTATAAATACTACGCCACTACTATTCATCAATCTCAGCTTGAAGTACACTTAAGTTACATAAATTATTAACTATTAAATCATCCAAGACACGTGGCTGTAAATTTTATTACTAAATAGTCAATATGACGCACTAAGAGAAATCTTGTTTCTAAAGCCGGTAATTAGATGAAGGGAAGATAATATGTAAGTACATTATCATAATAAAATCAGCCCCTAAGCATAATGTATCATAATAAGAGTAACAATCTTTGTATGAGCTTTTATAAAATTCCTAAAAATACCTCTAAAAAAGACAGATTGAGGGTTTACAGCATGTATCTGTGCAGCTTGCCACACAACTTTAGAACGTGTAAACTTGATAACTATAGCCGAAACGTTTTGCAACAGATTTACCAAACAAATTTAGCAATAAAAAACAGGACATGTAATGCTTACATGTAGCAGCATATGCAGCCGCTATAGAAACCACAACACTTAGAATTTGCAACCGGTGTCTCCTAAATGCAGGTTTTCCAAATAACGCAGTTGACAGGACCATGAGAGTGTAAAACCTGTACCAGAATTTACAATATTTTGCCATTTATAAGTGAGCATGATAATAACAAAAAAAGATTTAACTTTCGGTTAATTTAGATAGGACAGAAGTAAACAAACCATCCACGTGTCTGATCTAAACCTTTGGCGACAAAGTGCCCAGCAAAGTTATCATCGAGGATTCCTTTATTTTCAAAGGGGCAGTGAATATACGCATAAGGTATGGAACCACTCTCAAACCAGCTGTCGAAAACATGAAATCAAGACAATAACATTAAACTCAATTACGAAGATAAAAAAGTATATAATACAGCGAAATGGTTCCACAGATAAAAGGAATCCAAAAGATTCAGCTGAAAGTACCAAGATAATTTTTGCCAAACTTAAAGCCAATGCAATGAATAAAGTAAATATGATTTTCTTACCTCTTCCACGCGGTGAAGCACACCGAACTCTGGACCACTTGGGCTGGGAATTGTGATATGATCGATTTTGTGGCGATGTAGGTCAGTGACCTGAGAGAAAGTAGTCATTACACCATTTTTTATTTATTTGATTCAAATAAAAATGTTCTAATAATAATAAGTTGTGATCCTCATAATGCTTATAGGTGCATAATTAAGTAAGAAAAGAAAAGCAACAAACCTTCTCTCTGGAAAGCCTTTCAAGTTCTTCAACAGAACTAATAACGACTATATACATACCATCATCATTAATCCAAACAGGAAGAGGAGTGCCCCAAAACCTACTTCTACTAATGTTCCAATCTCGTGCATTCTCTTATATTGAAATGACATGGTTTTTAAGGCCATCTAACAACGACTATTTTGTTTTTGAGTTCGTATGTTTAATTAGAGAAAACAAATGAATTTGGAAAACAGATAGAGAAAATAGATCAACACACCGAGCAGAGAAAGGCATGGTTATTAATCGATTGTTGTGGCGAGCAGATTCTCTTATATGGATGGCAGTGTCTTTCGCATTCAACAGCTTTGGCTGCAAAACCATCATATCGTTATATTAATAAGTAAGCAAAAGCATCAATAGCAACACGATTAAGGAAATCTGAATTCAAACCTTGCCATCTCCCGTGCTTGTAACTATATCTATAGCATAAACTTCGTTCTCCCCAAACTCATAATCATCCACTTCATTGTAAGGATCCGAGAAACTGAAAACAATTTTTTTCCCATGAAGCACGATTAGCTGCATTTGATGACTAACAACGAATTCAACAATTCTGCAGTCATATGCTGCAGCAACCTTTACCACAGCTATAAAACCATCTATATGACATCCCATATCACTGCAAAACAAAACCACGTGCTCATATTTCATGTTATTAAGAACCTAAAAAGGATAAAGTCAATAATTTGAAAGTGTTTTGTTAGCAATTACATTTTCATCGTGTCACCTTCTTCTTAATATTGTTGTTGGCAAGAGGTGAGAAGTGACAGTACCATGTTGTTAATAAACAAACATGTTGGGAATGCAACACCACTTTCAACATTGTTATTTGTATCACCATTGTAATACACCCAATAATTCTGTCACGCACGCATATATTAGTAAAATATTAAAATTAAGAACTGAATTGGAGGGCAAGAATATTACTGTTAACAATCTCAGCAGCCAATTTTTATTGTTGCTACAACTTCAGGAGATGGAAGATCCCACTTTCCCATGTCTTTTTCCTCCACCATGTTTCCTTAAAAACGTAAACAAACACCAATTAGATATGCGACTTCCCACTTTCAACCTTTCGTCATACCAAAAAAGAGCTTTGCAATGGTTACACACCCGGTCACACTGACCTAATGAAGTGTTCAATTTCGGAGGCCCCGCAACAAATGAAAAAAAGATAGCAGTTAATATTAACAACCCATCTTCTATCAAACTGAAAATTTCGTCACCCTACATTCATAAAACCCAATGTTAGCCTGACAAGTACCTGAAAGAAATTAGCAATAGTTTGAATAGAAGCAGTTTTATTAATTCCAACTTCATAACATCTTATAGGAAACTTCTCTCTGATTGTGTGCAATTAAACACAGTATACAAAACATACTTTTTAATGTCCTTCACAGTCTGCATTTGTCTTTCCGAGGAGAAAAAGAGGTAAAGTGCATACCACCCATCCTGAACCTTGCCCAACAGCACCGTCTGCATTCATCTTAATAATTACTTATTCCAAAGAACTTGTATCTATAAATAAGCATCAACTAAGTAGGTGTTAAATATTGTGAAAATAACCTGTAATGACCATTGCCATCGCGCCGTCTGTAGTTGTTGCACGTTTGCATCTACAATTTATATATGAGATTGGAAAATAAATGGATGATAAAGAGAAGAACTACGGGAATAACTAAAGCCAGCATGGTTACCTTGAAAGCACAAAACAACAGAGTGTTGTTTCTTTTATTCTTCAGGCATAGTTATCGAAAATTTAAAGTACAAAAAGATTTAGCCTAACATGTACGTATAAAAGAACAAACACAATAAAAACTATCTAAAGGTTTAAACATATTAATAAAGTAATGAAAAATCAAACCCGAATAACAATGGATATGCTTCCAAATTGCATTCTATAAGTTCTGCCATTGTAACACTGTCAATGCATGAAAACCCAATATTACATCATTAAAATGATTAAGATCTGCTTGTAGTCGAAAAGAAACAATAGGATGCATGCACACAAATCAACATGTGATCAAAGAAGATGACTAACCTGTAAAGACGACGTCTAACCTGCAAAAAGCTGAAAACAAATCATCATATGCATACACGGTAACAAAGTTTCATCATTAGGGTTTTGAAGGAAAAGAGACATACCTTTTTCCTGTATGTGATTTATAAAAAAAAAAAAAAGAAAAACGTGATACAAAGAGTCTGGGTTTTTTTAAGAACATATACATATATAGAATAAAATAATTTTAACATAAAATCAAAAGAAAAAAAAAATACCTTTTTGCAGAATAAGAATGAACACAGAGGTTTTGTGTCTGTTTGTGATTCACGTGAATTTTGATGATGAGATGAGATTAGGTTAAAGTGTATAATTGTGAAACTATAATTAAGGAATGGATATGTGCTATATAAATTTTGGAGATAAATACATTCCTTTTCAAACTAATCTAAATGGTCAATAATTGGTTGTAGAGATTTATAGAGTTGGTTTTGGAAGATATATCTCAAAAATTAAGTTGGTCTAGTGGTAAGCATTCTCATTATTCAATTACCAAATCCTGTGTTCGAATCCTGATAATTGCATTTTTAATTCCCGTTTAAAAAACGAAATAAAATACATTAATGGACTTTAATACATTAATGCGTTGCTTACGTGGACACTACTGATGACATGGCTGCTAAGGTGACAACAAAAGTTGCTTACATGGACAGAATGTGATGACATGGCTGCTAATGACAATTACTGGGCAATGAGGTGGCGTTTTCTTGATTTATCTACGTGTAACGCCTCCTGTTATATATAATGTAGAGATATATATATATATATATATATATATATATATATATATATATATATACATATATACATATACATATATACATATACATATATATATATAGAGATATATATATATATATATACATATATATACATATATATATATATATATATATATATATATATATATATATATATATATATATATCTCTATATTATATATAACAGGAGGCGTATGACGTCATTAATGCCACCTCATTGCCCAGTAATTATCATTAGCAGCCATGTCATCTGTGGTGTCCATGTCATCATCCACCTAAGCAACCAATTAAGTCATTAAAATCCGGAATTAATTTGTTCAAAAAATTCGCTATAAAGATTTGAACTCAAGACCTTCCAGATGTTATGCAGCATCTTAACCACTTGATAACCACTAAACCAACATATTTTTTGTTTTATATTTTGCAACACTTAATCTATAAACCTCTGTAATTAGATTTTGGCTAAATAGATTATACACAATATGGGACGATTCATTCATTATATAATTCTTTAAAAAAAATCGAAACCCTATATCACATGTCTGACTCTCTCTATTTTTTTTCTTCTGTAAACCCTATTATGTTGAAGTTCACACAATTAACTAATGATGTTTTATTTTTACCCTTATGCAGATTCTATTAATGTTTGTTTTTTGCATTGATAGTAACAATGTGATACAACAAGCCATATGAGCCACAAGCAGCAACAATAGCAGAGTGCAACCATCGAATTTGTCTGCTTAAGTACATAAGGCTTATCGTGTTTATGTGTCTAATAATATATATATATATATATATATATATATATATATATATATATATATATATATATATATTTAATTTCCTGATCTTATTGTCTGGTAATATAACCTAAAGAGGAGAATATTATAACTCATCTCAATGGCATGTCAGTGGAGGTTAAAACACTAATTTTTAACTTTACTTGAGCAAAAAGTTTCGTTCAGATTTCACTTCTGTGACCTTTTGGAAATCTTTTTTTTTTACAGGCATCAAATATCTTCTATTATTTATAACTTGCCAAATCCAAAACGATGTATTTATCAGTAGAACAGGCAAGTTATCTTTTCAAGTTTAATCTTTCAGGTAATCAGTGGCTATGTGTTATTGATCATGTCAAAGAATGTGCCTTCAAAACGAAAAAAACAGACTTTGCTCTTACAGCATCGATTGAAATCCCATCTCAATGTAAATCTAAAATTGAACTGAAATTACTCGGTTACGTGTCCTCTTTTTATAACCTTTTTTAATGTATGTTATTTTGCTGAATCTACGAGGTTAATTTATATCATGTGTTGTGTTTAAAAACATGATCATGCAGTTGTTAAATCATGTGTTGTGTTTATAACTCATATGTTTAGTTATAAACTTATAATGTTTTGTGGTTCGTTGTATTTTAAGGTTCAACGGCTGAAGGTCCTGCAAGTGGTATTTGGCTGAATCTATGAGGTTAATTTATATCATGTGTTGTGTTTATAAACATGATCATGCAGTTGTTAAATCATGTGATGTGTTTATAACTCGTATGTTTGGTTATAAACTTAAAATGTTTTGTGGTTAGTTGTATTTTAAGGTTCAACGGCTGAAGGTCCTGCAAATCCATGTGGTGAGAGTCACGAGTACGAATATTAGTTGGATCATGAAAAAGGTGGTACCAGCTAATGGGAAGATTGCGGAAGCTGGTAAAGAAACTGTCCAGGAGGACAATGATTAGCGAGATTAGCCCAGAGTGAAATGTCGACCAACAGTATAAGTACACTGAGGTTTGTATTTATTTGTTCTATAAATGTGATGTTTTGTTTGAGAACCATGCTGGCGCTTATTGATCAACTGGATAGATTTGAGGCATCAAACAAAATCAAGGTACGTTTTTGCAATTCAGGCTGGAAGTGTAAATTAAGTATAAAAAATAGTGAATGTCAACTCAACCATGTAGTTTTTTAGTTTTTAAAAACTAAATTTGTTTACATACGAGTCTTTTTTACTCACACATTTTGATGGCTACAAATCTTATTGATATTCTGGACCAAACTCTTCTTAGGCCATGAGCAATTGATAGGAAGATTGAATTCCCAAATCCTATCAAAGACGTATATGTTAGTATCTTCGCCTCTTACCTTTCTATCCTCAAGTCTAACATGCAAATTACATCTTTGATGTCTCTTAAAAGAGGCAAATTGGGAGGGCCGGATAATGGATCAAAACGCATAATAGTATAGTACGGTTGAAACACGAGTCGGATATACCGAAAACACTGATAGTGTGAATGTGATACATTCGGTTATAGAAAATAAAGTATCACATCAATATTATAATAATCCAACTAATCTAATAGTATGCTTTAGATAAAGACCAGTTCGGGCAAGTTTAGGAATTGCAGGCATGGTAATTGGTGTTCGGGGTTGCTGTGAAACAATAGCAGTAAAGGGTGGGTTGGGTTTGCAATGGTTAAGAATACTAAAATGTTCCGGTCGATCTCCTACCTATAATTATGTATTGGTGAAAGCCAAACAAGTTGTTGATCCATAATATCATTCATTTCTCACAGATCGTATTCAGAGACAGTGCCAGTTTCTACTGGCAGCACAAAGGTAACTTCAACTGCAATGGATGATCCATATGTGGTTCTAGAGTCTAAAGCTACCCCTATCTCTTCATCCCATGGCGTTTTTGTTGACCCATTGGAAACAAATTACAAGTTCAGTAAATCTGGAAGCACAAATTCTGGAGGATCTTCAGTAAATAGGGGTATCTTTGATGACCTTGACCCCCTTCATAGATTCGGTAAGCCAGCACCTGCATTCCCAGGTGAGACTAATAACAAAGGAAAGGATCACAGTCCTCCTAAAGACGAATCACATATGGGCAATTCAAGAAGCTCAACTCGTAGAGAGCCAACAGAGAAATCTTCTTTTATATATTCAGAGAGCCAATCAGCAAAGGTGCCTATAGAAGACTTTCAAGAATCCCAGCAAACTGTCTTTTACATGTCTCCTGTTTCTAAAATCTCACAGAGATCTGTTCAACGAACTGCTTCTCCACCTTCCTATACCGAGTCAAGTTCTCAAACGGATAAGTCTCCCCCATCAGACAAACATGTTCAGCAAGCGGACGATATATGGCTCGCTGTGTCAGAGATACCTCTGTTCACACACACTACCAGAGCCCCACCACCTTCAAGACCTCCCCCTCCGATACCAAGGCATGCTACACAGTCAGGAAGAGGCTATTTTGCATCAAATACAAGAATAGCTAGGAATGATTACTCTGCTTAAATACTCTCACAGTTTTAATCCGTTTCAACCTACAACCAAGAGTCCTATGGGGGTCAAAATGGGACACTCAGAATTATAGGTCAACCTCGGGTACGTGTTAGTTGGTATATAGGACCTTAAAGTTTCATTGTATAACGTTCATTTTAAGTACCGTTAAGTTAAAATGACTTCTCAAACATTACAGGTACGCGGGAAGAGAAAACACGTCTTTGCAGAATCTATTGTCCCCAATAAATATGTTTATAAATTCCCTCTCATAAAGGTTGATGGGTCAATGTCTGGTATCTCCATAACTAGAACATTATATTGATCTTAGATCATCCCCAGGTGAGTGATCTGTCTTTTTATCCTAAAAAAATTATATGGACTTCCATTTCCATGTTACCACCCCTGTGAAAATGCTAGAAAATATGTTATAGCTTGCAAAAACAAATAGCTTGGGACAACTTGTAAATGTGTAAATGCTACATATTGAAATGGTGAGTGTGGGTGCTAAAGAAAGTAGGCTTCACTGAGTTCGTTAAAATCAACGATAATCATGAAGTTGAAGGTGTCTTCTCCATCGCCATCTTCGGTTATACCTTGCAACTGTTACCTTACAATGTCCAACCTATTTTCAAACCTTTCATCAATGACAAAGGAGAAAATAATGGTACCTATGATCAACTTCTAAGGCACATTAGAGGCCAGGTACATTTGTTTTCTTACATTTTATATAAATAACACAAATGCCATATATGCAATGCCAATGGGCAAGGAGGATGGCATCACTTTGAAGGAGGATACTTTAATTGGTGAAGGAGGCTTTGGATCATTTTACCGTGGTACTTTACCAGATGGTCAAGAAGTACCAGGAAAAGTCCGGTCAGCCACTTCAACTTAGGGACCAAGCGAATTTAACAATGAGGTCAAATAACCTTATACTTTTCCTGATGATTTTGACCAATTATTTTTAGTAAAATACTCATTTAAGCATGAAAATGAAAAGTGGCAACTAAAATATGACATTATTGACTAAACATAACTACTGCGCATGTTGTCTACATTCGACCCTTCTATCGGCTATTCAGCATGAAAATTTGGTCCCACTTCTTGGTTACTTGCACGAAACCTACGTTATCGGTACACCCCTTTCATGCTCGGGAAAAACCGGTACAACCAATTCGGTACGGGATTGGTACCGAGCTCATCCCTAACCACATGTATAATTCATTAGTTGATAATCTGATATACAACTAATTCATGTAACTCTTCAAACAGTTATTAAAATGTGATGAAAGATTGAGTGTTTCCTTTACAGGTTCAGACAGTCGGGATTTGGTGGTGGAGTTGTTGGGTCGTTAGTCGTTGCAATTTCTATACGGGTCAGTCTTTATGTAACCGTTTTAATAATTTTTGGTAAGTGTCGCTTTCGCATTTAACTCCTCCTATTCAATGTGAGTCTCAAATGCTGCTGTTACTTCTGTTATATGTGTATTTATGTATCTGTTATTTTATCAGTTTATCGTACAAACTAAATTTCGGAATGCTGTTAGTATATGTTTATTTCTAAATTTCGGATGATTTATTGATTTCTATTTTTCTCTTTTTTGCAAGGCAGGGAAAAGCCAAATTTAAAGCCACCTCCATTGATTTTGCAATTGTTTTACAACTTATATGGATTTATATCGGGTCGGTTAAGTCGGGTAAGGTGATTCGGGTTGTCGGGTACAAACATCAACATATGAGACTTACTAAATAAGCATATGTAGGTAGTAGTGTTTGGATTGAACTTAAATTTATCAGTACTTAAAATGATATGATGAGTTGAGATGATAAAAATACATGTTGATGAAACTTGAAATGAATAAGTGATGAAGATTTAGTAACTGTTGTAAAATAACATGATGAAAATGTCCTTAAGCATTTGTATTTGATAAGGTTGTTGCATGATTACGTTAATACCAAACCAATCATTTATAAAAAAATGGATGATTATCATAAAATAAGGTGTGAACATGAAGCATCACAATTGGATAATAGTTAGGTATCATTAACATAATGTATTGTATTAGACAGTGAACCAAATGCCAAGCTGTACATGATGAGCAAACTGTGAGTATGCGTTACCTTTCATTACTTAAAACTAACACCACATTTGTTGTTATATGACGAGCTAACTTATCCTTACTTTTGAACTTGGTATTTTGCACATATTAACTTTAATCCCATATAAAGGTAACCATGATAATTTGGATGCACAAATAAATAAATCATCATGTGTAGAAAACAAATTAATCAGAGGAAGTTGTGGTGCAATGCAAGAAACGTTTTGCTGTCACTTTGGCAGCCCTTAAGGTACAAAATTACATGCGTATTTTTGTTATGTGAAATGTGAATCAACCCTTGTAGCATGTGATATTTTTCCTATCGAGTATTTATGGCATCCTTGAAATTCTTGGTTGTGAGTTTTTTAGCGTGTCGTTTGAGTCCATCTCTTTTTGTTTATCTTTTTTATGGTCAGATGTTTGCTCCAAGTTATTTTGATATACCTTTGCTTTATTGAAAAGAAATATATTGTTAAGTCACTCTTCGGCACAAGGCATATTTTCTGAACCGGAAACTTTGCATATTACTTTTTTTATGTAAGCAGCCCTAATAACGTGGTGCTTGTCTTCTAAGCATTTCTGAAATAAGGTATTAATCATGAGTTAAAAATTATGTTGTATACAGACAGTGCTATTGCAGGTGACGCGGCTGCTATTAGTATGGGTCTATTAATGGCCGGGACTACGAGTGAGAAACCAACAGAGATGTTAGTGTATGCTCACAAGACACAACAACACATAGATCATAAGGTGAATTTAGGATTTCAAATTGCTTCGTTTAATATGTCAAATCATTATTAGATATCCCTAAAGCTGCTCATGTAATTATGTGTGGGTCGAATCAGGTTATTGTTTAGAACCTCTAAAATCATTATGCTAACAGAATTTCTAATATTTGAAAAATATGTTTCTTTTTAACCATTTTTTGCACATTAATAAGTTATAAAGCGTTGGACAAAAAAGTGTTTGGGCTAACCCAACCAATTCAAATCTATATGTTTTGATCCGTTACTCAACCTGGTCAACCACCAACATTTTGCCACCTTCAATCATTTTTTTTTTTTTCAACTTTTAACATTGATAATTATGTTGTAAAGGGGGTTAGCGTTGTGTATTGCTCTCACAGTTTATGAAAGGGAAGGAGAGGGATTGAGCAAATGACCCCGTGATCAAGATCCTATACTATGCTAAGGGGTATGCATTGGCATTGGCAAATTGATCGAGACTAAAAGCATATACTTTTTAATGGCGTATAATATATAAAGTTTTATTTACTCTTATCGGATTACCATTCATTTCTTTTTGTTCTTTATTCACTGTATAAACATTTTACAATGTTCCTAATTCATTAACCGTTACTTAATTTATTCATTCACACTTTTCCAGGCATTTTTTAACACGCCTTCTTCGCTATAGTAAAATATGTCAACGATAATTATAAGTCATGCCCGCCCATCGGGCGGGCTTCGAAAGCTAGTATAGATATATATATAGATATATATATGTATATATATTTATATATATATATATATATATATATATATATATATATATATATATATATATATATATATATATATATATATATATATATATATATATATATATATATATATATATATATATATATATATATATATATATATATATATATATATATATATATATATATATATATATATATATATATATATATATATATATATATATATATATATATATATATATATATATATATATATATATATGTCAAATCATTATTAGATATCCCTAAAGCTGCTCATGTAATTATGTGTGGGTCGAATCAGGTTATTGTTTAGAACCTCTAAAATCATTATGCTAACAGAATTTCTAATATTTGAAAAATATGTTTCTTTTTAACCATTTTTTGCACATTAATAAGTTATAAAGCGTTGGACAAAAAAGTGTTTGGGCTAACCCAACCAATTCAAATCTATATGTTTTGATCCGTTACTCAACCTGGTCAACCACCAACATTTTGCC
>LBNU01011675.1:70622-83059 GCA_014162995.1 Artemisia annua | reverse complement strand
TATTGTGAGTGAGTATAGTTGTATGTAACACAAAGCTTCAATATTATTAATGATAATAATACGAGTGATCTTAGCTATCACTAGGGTTACACCTTGAAGCTCTCTAGAGTAATTCGTACCTTAGACAATGACCTAGGATCTCCTTTTATAGAACAAGGAGTCCTGTACAAGATAAGTATTAAGCTATCTAAATAGAATATACACAAGATCTATTCTATACTTATCTATACACGAATACATCAGTTATCTAATAAGCAGTGGTAACTATATGTACTAGCAGTGGTAATGAGTTTCAACTGCCAGTGCATTCTTCAGTAGTGTCTTCCACAAGCCTATCAGTGGTAACTGTTAGCTTTATTCCCAACAGAACAGCTTCTAACACCTTCTAATACCATAAAAGGAAAATTGAGATTTTTAACTTAAGAAATGTGAATTCTGAATTTAAAAGGAAACTTGAAATTAAAATTACAGGTAGTTTAAATTACACTGAAAATGCTATCTACAACCTTTTAAAACTAAGTTTAACAACTAAAATGGAAATAACACTAAAAACGACATACTACTCTACTCTAAAAACTACATTAGCTAACTACTGCTTCTCCTTTCTTTTTTCTTGACTTATAGAGTCTCTTGGGGTCCTCAGTGACTTTCCCACTTCTATTTTGACCCTTGGATAGCTTCTTTTGATCTTGGTCGTTGAATTGCAATTTGGCGGGAAAAGGTTAAATTGGCAGTTAGATAACTTGCGGAGATATAAGGAGCATTTAAAGATTCTTGGATGTTGTGGAGGCCAAGGGAGACATGGTATGGGGAGGTTAGAGTTGGTAGCAGAGTGTGGAGTGTTGGGTGAGAGTTGCAGGCAAGTGGGAGAGGTGGAGGAGATGGTCAACGTGGGTTTGACCCGTTTATTATACAAAGGGGGTTTTGGGTTTATTTGTGAAATGGGCCAGGGAAGGTGTGTTGGGCCAAGGCTATTTAGTGTTGGGGTTATTAGTGGGTTAGAGTAAAGGGTGGTGTGGGGTTGTAAGTGGTTTTGGGCTAGTAATAAAATAAGGTCCGGTTGGTTTAGTAGATTAGCACAAGGACCAAAATTGTAATATTTTGATTTTTGAGGGTAGGTTTTGATACTGTTACAAAGTTAGTCAAAGGGTAAAATATGCCAAGTTCCCATAATCCAAGGACCTTAAATGTTATTTTCCGAATTTGAATTCCCAGGGACTATTTCTGCCAAATTGTAAACTTGAGTGGCCATTTTCGCCAATTCATGAAAATTATGCTCCAAGGACCAGAAATGTCATTCCTTGATTCTTGGGGGACTGTTGTTGACTTTTCCTCAAAATAAATCTTCCAGGGACCAATTCTGACAATTTCTGAAAGTTGAGGGATTGATTCTGCCATTTCTGCAAACTTTGCTCGTTTTTCGTCTGTTTTCAATCCTTTTGTACCTAAAACACATAAAAACACAATCCAAAGATATTTGTAGCATTATATTGTCATTTTGGGTGTTTTCAATCGTTTTGGTCCGTTAAATGAGGTAAAAGATATGTGTAATTAGACACATATCACATTGCTAAGCCAAGACTCGACTCAACTTAAGCTACTCACAAACTAACAAAAACATAAAATAAACATAAAAGGAAACGAGATGGTAGTTCGTATGTTTTTCTCTTTCTTTTTCTAATTTTTTTTTCGTTTTTCTTGATTTTTTGATTTTATTTTATTTTATTTTATTTTTTTTTTACTTAAAGGTGAATTTTATTAAGTAAAAGAGCCATAAAGGCAGTACAAGCAGTAAAAAGTACAATGTGATAAAAAAGCTAAGACACTTCCTTAACTTTCACACATTGCACAACAAAAAAAGATGGCATAGGACATAATCCCTAGCTCAATAAAAATTCAGCAATAACAAAGCTAAATACATAATACATAATGCAAAAGGCAATGAGGTAGTAATGAGTCCAATTCAAACTGAGAACCCAAGAATACTTCTGCATCATCAGAGGTCAAAGGGTCCAACCTAAGACTCTCCAAAGCAGCACAATATTCATAGGCAAACAGAAATCAGTGACTCACCACAGCTCAAAGCTAATAACAAAGAATATATCAGTCCATGCCATCCAAATCTTTATAAATTCCATCCATCATCTGCTGAATATACCAATAAATCAGTACCATGCTGTCACAGAAACTATGGGAGTGCCAGAATAGCAGTTTTGAAAAGATTGCCACCTTAAAAACCTTCCTATGTAAAATCCAAAGGGGTAAAACCTTAGGTAAGGACAAAAAGAGTACAACTCTCTTCAAAACCTCCCAATACCAAACATTACCACCATGTAAAATCATCCACTTCTTCAATCTACATTCATCACAGAAGAAAGCTTGAACACACTGGGAGGTAACTCCATATTTTTAATACTCATGATGAACCTGTATGCAAGAAATTAAAACAGAATTACCAATAAAAGGTTTAAAGCAAGTATTGCACATCCAGAACCCTGTACCCTCATGGAAAGGGTAGAACCAAATAGCAACTGTAAGGATACCAGATTCCATGGATTTACATAGGTGTATCATCACAAGGTCTTGACAACTCATCAACCATTCTTCTATAGTATTCCTTCCTACCCAGTGGTATGTTCCATATCTCTGCTGCATTGATGACATCTTTAGAGTATTTAAGAGTGAGGCCAAGGAGCTTAAACCTGATAGTGTTGACAATACAGTTAAAAACTACTTCCTCACTTCTACTAATCTGGTGCATTCTTCTTATATTTCTTTCCTGCCATAGAAAATACACAATAGCACCAAAAGACAATCTTTGGATAACACTCCAAATGGTGTTATTGGCAGACTTGTTCACAATGCTAGATATCACACTGGCCCATTGATAACCAACCATTTCTAACTTAGCCAAAGGTTTCAATCTTTCCCATAACCTTCTGGAAAACTCACAGGAGAAAAATAGATGGCTATGGGATTCATCATGTAAGCTGCATAACAAACACTTTTTATCCATCACAGAAAACCATCTACTAAGTCTGTCCCTAGTTTTTAACCTTCCTTTAATAGTAGTCCAAAGGATGAAAGCATGTCTTGGAATGCATTGGGAAAACCACACATGTTTATGCCATATAACTTCAGGTGATTCCTCCTTAATAGCTTTCCATACTTCTTTAACTGAAAACTCCACTTCTCTTCCCTTTTTATTAACCCATACAGCTTTGTCATTGACATCATTCACAAGAGCAGGGACATGGATATTATCTAAGAAATCAAACTTAGCATCCCATTCAATTGGCCACATCCACCCATTCTCATTAATCAGATCAGCTACCATAGCTTTAAGGTCCATACCAGCTTCAACAAGGCTATTAATACCAATCTTATTACACAAAATTCCAGAATGGTGCCACTTATCAAACCAAATGTTGCAACTTTTCCCATTACCAATTTTAACCCAAATAAAACTTCTTATTAAATCTCTCAGATCTAATAATTTCTTCCAACTCCAAGGCATACCTTTACTAGCTTTTATATTCCAAATACTTTTGCCCCTAAGTCTGTAAATGTTAACCCATTTAACCCACACAGACTGTTTCTTATTAACAATGTTCCATAAGTGTTTAGACATCAAAGCTTTGTTCCATAAGCTCACATATTTGATTCCTAATCCACCTTGGCTTTTTGGTTTACAGACATCCTTCCATGCAACACTAGCCATACCCTTAATATCATCACCTATATTCCACAAGAACCTCTTAAACAACTTATCAATCTTTTCACACACACTCAGAGGAAGAATGAACAAAGAAGACCAATACACTTGAATAGAAGCCAGGATAGAGGTTATGAGCTGGAGTCTACCAGCAAATGATAATGACTTAGTTCTCCAATCTCCTATTCTTTTTTCAACAATATCAATAAGAACTTTACAATCCTTAATCTGCAAGCCTTTTGAGACTAAAGGAACACCTAGGTATCTTATTGGCAACTCACCCTTTCTAAATGGCATAACAAGCTGAATTTCATTAATCTCATTATCAAGCATGTTACTAAAAAAAAGCCTTACTTTTATTCATATTGGGGTATAAGCCAGAGGACATACCAAACTCATCCAAGCCTCTTCTTAACACTGAAGCAGAGATCAAATCTCCATGACAAAGCATCAAAAGGTCATCAGCAAAGCATAAACTGGTGATCTTGAGCTCCTTACATCCCCAATGATATTGAAACCTCCTTTCAGCTTTCACTTGTCTCATAACCATCAGATTAAGAACTTCCATGACTAATGTGAAGAGATAAAGGGAGATTGGGTCCCCTTGTCTTAGACCTCTTCCAGCAGTGAAGAATCCATGTGTTTCACCATTTATGCAAATAGAGAAATGAGCAGTAGTCAAGCAAGTCATGATCCAATGAATCATAACAGGGTGAAATCCAAATTCTCTAGGAATGATCTCCAAAAACCACCAATTGACAGTATCATAGGCTTTTTGTATGTCAATTTGAAAAGCACACCTTTTTGCCCCCCAATTCCACCCATATCCTCTCATAAATTCTTGAGTTAAGAGTACACTATCACAAATATTTCTCCCAGGTATGAAAGCACTCTAGTTTACATCAATTAAATCATTTAAAACTAGTTTCAACCTATTAGTAATGACTTTACTAATAGTCTTATAAACAATGTTGCAACAAGAAATAGGTCTGTAATCAGTGACCTTAATGGGGTTTGTAGACTTGGGAATCATAGAGATGAGAGTGGAGTTGAACTCACCAAGCAGTTTGCCACTATGGAAGAACTTTTTGACAGCATCACAAGTATCCTGCCCCACAAATCTCCATGCAGCTTTGAAAAATTTTGATGTAAAGCCATCTGGACCAGATGCCTTGTTATCATCAATATCAAACAATGCTTCTTAAATCTCATCATTAGTGATCTCTTTAATTAAGTCCATAGCAACTTCAGGACAAAGTTTTCTAGTAAATAGGCTGCTAGGGTCCTCAATAGGATAGAAATCATTGCTAGCTCCAAAAAACTTTCAAAGTGGTCAACAAACTTACTAGCAACATCAGCTCCAAAGAAAGATTGCCCCTGCTCATCTTTTATCTCATCAACTCTACTTTTACTCAACTTGCCTTTCACCATACCATGAAAAAAAGCACTATTATAGTCCCCTTCTTTTAACCATTCAATCTTAGACTTCTGTTTTAAGACCTTTTCCTCATCAATAATAGCCTCCTTATAGGCAGCAACATAGATTCTTTCTTCTTCTCTAAGCCCAGTACAATTAGGGTCTTTCTCAAGACTCTTCTGCACATTTTCTAATTCAGCTCTTATAACCTTTACTTTATCAAAAACATTTCCATTATCTTTATTAAGCTTTCTTAAATGGACCTTCATATTCTTCAACCTTTTAGCCAAGATGTACATTTTGTACCCATTAACAGGCACATTCCAATTCTTCTCCACAGTGTGCAAAAAATCTTTCTTGTCAGGCATAAAAAGAATAGCTGGTGAGTGGTCAGATATCATGAATGGGAAAAATATAGCATAACTATTAGGATATAGAGCCATAAATCTATCATTGCCCATGATCCTATCAAGCTTCTTTAGAATTCCAACTCCTGGATCTTTCCTTTGTTGAATCCATGTAAAAAACATCCCTCTCATATTAACATCACCCATATCTAAATTCTCAACACAATCTTTAAACTCTTGCATCCCAATAATTTTCACATTGTACCCATTGGATTGCTCATTTTGATGCAAAGTAGTATTGAAATCTCATAGCATAACCCAAGGATGTTTACCAGCAACAGCTTTATATTCCAAAAGTTTTGGCCACAAAGCTAGCCTATCCTTGACTTTGTTATCCCCATAAACATAAGACACATACAATTGATTACCACTACTAAGATCTCTAACCAAAAAATTCATAGCTTGACTGGATTGAGACAGTAAGGTAGCATTAATAAATCTAGTATCCCACCCAACAATGATTCTACACCCTTTAGGACTGTCAACTGAATTAGAAAACCAATGCCATCCTTCAAACACATCATTACATACCTTATTGACAAACTTTTTCCTTAATTGAGACTCTAAAATACCAAACAGATTAATTTTATTACTACTAACAAACTTCTTTACTTCACTCTGTCTCAGGGTATCACAGATCCCTTTGATATTCCATGAAGCAATTTTGACATTCCATGATGGATTCGATGTCCGAAGAAATCTCTGTGACAATCGATGTGAAATGAAGTGAATATCCCGCATAATATGTATATGAAATAATATGAATAATGAATGTGCACTTATGATGTAATGATGTGATGTTTATGATTGTGTGGTTATAGTCTAGGGTCAATGATGCAACCTAGTTCTCTATAACCTTTGCTCTGATACCAATCTATCACACCCCAAAATTCATGATTTGCAGCGGAATGGAATACCTGGGGCGTGATTGTCATAGCATCACATCATTGGTTACATTGAACGACCTAAAGTGTCGTTTTGAAAATACATCGTTTGATTAATTTAATAACATTCAGAGTTACATAAGGTCCCAAAAGGTTTTCCAAAGTTTTAAGAAACAAGTTTGGAATATCAAACGATTACATAAGTGCATGAAATCCAAAAGTGAGACGCGTCATCGCTACTCATAAAATGACTCCATGTATGCCATGCGGTATGTCTTAGTTACCTGAAAATACATTGCTAAAACGGTCAACAATAATGTTGGTGAGAAATCATAGGTTTATGTAAATGTATTGAATGTACAACCACAAGTATAAAATGTGCATGACAAAATGTCATAAAAATGCTACATTGTCTCTTAAGCTCATGACCCCGAAGCTTTACTGTTTGTATATGATCCGCCCCAAACCAAGAGTGCTATACCAGGAACTCTAATATGATATCAAATGAAATGCGTTCGGTAACCTGTTGGCTCTACCAACCCGAAAGGAGGAGTCACCCTCAATAGATCTATTCACTCGTCCTCGCTTACTCGTAATTAACGGTCCATGATAACAAGGGACTTAGTATGGTATATGTGGTAACTTAAGCAATGTACTGATATGTAATACTTTGGCTTGTACAAAAAAAATATGTTGCAATGTATTCTCCCCCGAGAGTTTGAAATGAATTAAGTAATTGAAAACGGGGCTATGAAAACTTACCTGTTACAAATGGTGCAGTGATAAAGTGAATGAACTGAAAACAAGGCGCGAACTCTAGCCGCAACCTAATATGAATGAATATAATCTAATTTAGATTATGAAATGATGTAATGAATGTAAATACATATGTTATCTATACCACTCGTATTATTTTGAAATGACAATAATCGTCGAAAGTTATGTTTTATGTTATCGCGTCGAGTTATAATGTAATTTATGTGTATATATGGTGTAATGACGTTTTACTATAGTCGTTTAGTGAAATGTTATGAAAATATATCTTTTCGTCATAATTGCAACACTTGGAAAGTTTTCTGAAAACGGCGAAAGTGGCTGATGAGTGCTCAAACACTCATCATTTTTATCGTATCTGAACTGCCAAAACATCGAAAAACACTCAAAAACGCATCAAAATGCATAAAATATCCAAGGATCGTGTTTTATATGTATCAAATGCAAAATGTTTAAAAACAGATGAAAAACGAACAAAGTTTGCATAATTGGCAGTTTCAGTCCCCCAACTTTCAAAACTTGACAAAATCAGTCCCTGAGCAATTATTTTAAAGAAAAGTAAACCAAAGTCCTTTGAAAGTCAAAAGTTATCAAAAATGATCCTTGGGTAAAAAGTTTGGAGAAATTGCAAGTCTGGTCCCTTAACTTTGCAAATTGGCAGAATTAGTCCCCGGATGATTTTTTTTTGGAAAATGAACAACAAAGGCCTTTGGGAATTCATAGAATGGCAAGAAAGGTCCTTGAAGCATGTTTGGCATATTGGCAAAAGTGGTCCCTAAAAATTCAGCTTTGGCAATATTAGTCCTTGGGCTTATCTTGTTTCTACACCAAACGGACCTAACTCTTATAACCCAAAACAATAAACAAAACCACAAACCCAAATCCACTTCCAGCCCAATAACCCTTATAACCCCCTGTGGCCCAAAACCCTCCCCAAGCCCAATTCCACTATCATAAAAACATCCCGTTTATTAATACCCCAGGTCAAACAGTCAACCCCAACACCAAAACCACCTTATCCCTCCAAAACCTCCTCCACCCTCCATTACCAGGTTCACGTGAGTACTGCCAAACCACCCTACACCTTCATCATCACCTCTAAAAACTGTTTACCCACTATTCCCTCAACCTCAGTCCAAAAGCACCACCTAATTACAAGTTATCAGACCCATGGTTATCATAACCATTTTGGCGCCAAAACTCATGAAGGGTCAAGATCAAATATCTCTCATCCAATGGTTGTTATTGTTGCTGGGAAATGCTCAGAGGGTCTCAAAACCCTAATTCCACTCTATAAATTGGAGCATTGTAGCAGGGAAAAAGAGTGTAGTTTTTAGTTTAAGAAAGTAATGTCAAATTAGTTGTAAAACTTTATTTTTCATGTAAACTTTCATTCCAGTGTAATTTGTAGCTTATTCCAGTGTACTTTTCAAGTTCTTGAATAAAAATTTCAAGTTTCTGTTTAAAACTCAAGTTTGAATATTTTTAGTGAATTTCCATTTCAGCTTATTTAGTGATAGAAAATGTTGTTTGTTGGTTTGTTTGACTCTCAGTAGCTTAATATTAAGCTTTTAGAAGCTTTAAAGTCATAAGAAATAACTTAAGTATAAAATCTCTAAAATACCAAAAATATTAGTTAAAAATATAAAAATCAAGAAATCAAGAAGAAGAAGCTTGGAGCACTGTGGATTGATATGTGCTATTTTACACATACTTTTGACCTTAGTTTAAGTGTGTAATAGACCAAAAACTAACGTTAAACGCCAAAGATATCATGTTTTTTTGTTTATGACTGTGCAGGAATGGATATTGCATAAATGACATCTAAATCAACCTAAAAGCCTAAAACGAGCACGAGATGTGGAAAAGTGTCAAGAAGCCGAGTTAATGATGATATTTACTTAAGAAAAGCCCAAGACTAATGTATTCCTTAAAGGCTCGAAGAAAAATTCATGAGACACTTGTCCTCCACATTTGAGCAAGATGTCGCTTTTAAATCTTTTGAAGACCTTTGGAAGAAACGTCAACTCGAATCCTCCAGATTACATTAGTGTTACGTTTAATGTTTAAGAACGTTGAGTAGTTCGTAACTTAGTTTTAGTGCAATATCATGAATTGTAAAGGTTCAAGGGCTAAACGTGCAACAATGACAAACATGTGAAAGCCTTTGCTCCCGCGTCCGATCAATTTTTGGCGCCGCTGCCGGGGAGCGGTTGATAAGATTAAGTCGTTCGATCGTTTGAGTAATGTGTTTTGGAGACCCTTCTTTCGAGAAGTTTAAGCTTTTGTAAATATTTTCATAATATAAAANTGCTTATTCAGTGTTATATTATGAGATTGTGGTCTAAAATTCCATGCTTGTTTGTTAGATTTCACTGGTACTAATCTTTGCAGCTTAACTGCTATTTTAGTCAATTGGTGAAGCATAGGTATTAGTTGTTGTTTGTGGTATTTGTCTGTTAATTATAGCTCAACATATCATTAATAGCACTTGGGATACATTTATATGGTCCAAATCAGTCTTTAGCTTTAAAAACCTTAAAATCACCTTCCAAAAGGGGTGTTTGGAATTGCTAGTTGCACTGTGTAATGGTTAGTTTCTGTTGTTAAAAGTGGTTGAGACATGCTCCTGTAGGTACCTTTAGCTCATTTCAGTTCATAAACACTTAGTTTTTTTTAGAAAAAAGTCAAGAAGCCAGTGAATTTCATTGTTGTCTTAACTGTTAGTAGTATAGGTTCCATAATCTGTTATATTAGCTTATTAATTGTTAGAAAAGCATAAATTATTTACACATTAGTTTATTTTAACACATTAAGTCATTAGTGATCATCAAAAGTTCATAAAAGTCAAAGCTTTTAAGAAATTTACAAAAGTCAAATTTCATCTCTGTCAAAATGGGCAAATGTTCTAGGGAGTGCACAGGGCTCAATATGGATTGAAAATACAAAATTGTTGTTTTGTATTATTTGGTTGCTAGTCTAACTATTTCAACAAGAAAATTGGTATTCCAAACTCATTTGCTTATTTGAAATTAATCTTGAACTTGCCTGTGTGACCATTCACATCCCCTGCACCACCAGTTGACCCATTTTCATTTTGACCATAACTTGTTGGTTATTTGACCTCATGGCTTGAACTTGGGTGGTTTGGGAAGCCTGCTAGGGGAACTTGTTATCTGTATATTTGGTTTTTCCTTATCTGCTTATTAGAACTGCTTAATTGACTCTTTTTGTTGACCATTGGCTACTACTTATACTGTATTCTTCAGTGTACAACTGAGATTGTGGATTTCATGTTCTAGTTGATTGTGGTTCTTTTAATTGCTGTTATTGCTTGAGTATGATTGCCTGAGGTTGTTTTAATGTGAGTGGGCCTTGGTTTGTGCTTCTGTGCTTATTGGAGCTCATTGCTTTTTCTTATAAATTTTCCTAATTCATAAATCTCACCACTGTTAGCCTTTCATTCTTGCATAAGCTTGAGCAAATTGCTCATTTCAGTTTGTGTGAGTTGTTTTGAGATCCCACATAACTTTGTACCATAGTTTCTTAGCTGTGAGCTTGTTTGAATAGCTATTGGTTTGAAAAGCTTTCATTAACCCACACTGAATCAAGCATTGATTCAGTGGGTTCCAAGCTCCCTTCACTAGCCTCTACCTAGCCATTTACTTAAGCTCTCCCTGAGAAATTTGGTTCTTTGGGAAGCTAGCTGTGCTAGCTTACTGAATCCAGGCTTATTTAGGGCTTGAGAGCCTTTGCCCCTAGCTAAACCTAGGCCTGCAAAAGCCATCAAGGCCTGTTTGGGGTCTGTTTGATTTGGAATTGCTTATTCCATTTGCTTGCCTTTCCATTGTTCTTATTCAGTTCTTTTAGCTTAATTTGTGTGCCCCTAACTTGATTGCATCTTGTTCTACCACTGGTTTTCATTATATAGCTTTCTAAGTAGCTTTTCATTTCATATTAAGCCTTTTTAAGCCACTGTTGGAACATTAAGCTTGCATCAAGCTCATTTTTGAGTTCCATAAGAGTTGTCTTCACAAAAAGTTCATATTTCCAGTAGTGTAACAGTTTTGTAAAGTTAAAATCAAAAAATCATCAATTTAATTTTTAGTGATAGCTTCTATTTAATAGGATTTATCTATTTTAATTATTTTCTAATTTTTTTATTAAGTACTTAGTGGTTTTCATATTTTTCCTAGGTTCCTGGTATTAAATAGTGTTTGTAAAAAATTTTCATAATTTTATCTTTTCATTTGGTAATTTTAGTAATTAAAAGTAGTTTAATTAGTTTTAAGTGAAAAATCAAAAATAAAATCATTTAGTGTTTAATCTTAATCTCTAGCATCTTTTTATATTTTTTCTAGCTTTTATTAATCATATAGTATTTTTAGAAAATAGTTTCTTAATTTTCACTGTTCATTTGTTATTATTCTTAATTAAATTAGATTAATTAGCTTTTAATTAGTAATTAAGTAACTTAAATCTAAAATAGTTTATTTATAAGTTTAGGAACTTTTTATAATTTTTCTAGACTTCTGTAATTTTTAAATAGTTTTAGAAAAAGTTTGGTAAGTTTTTAAATTAGTTTAGTTATTATTTTAATTTAAATTAGTTTAATTAGTAATCAGTAATTAATTAATATTAAATAATGAAAAAGTCAAAAAAATATTTTTCTTTTTCTTAAAATTTTCTTTTGTCATTATAATTGTAAAAAAGTAATTTTCACATTTGTAGGACTTTATTTGCTCCCATTTCTCTTTTTATTTTGCGCGTAGACGTTATTTTTAATTAAAACGCGCGTTTTTTAGTTTTTAAACGTTTCTAAGTTCTTCTGCTTTACGTGTTTGTTCATATAGCTTTTTCTAGTCAATTTTATTTATATTCTCGTAGTATAATCATTCATAAACCCATTCCCGTTCATTATCACTCGATCACAAATTCGTTTTTGATACAATTCACTTCCTCGTCGGGACATAACGACCCGGGGATATTTCTATACTCTCTGGACTTCATTGAATTGGTTTTGTTGGGGTATAAAAGATCAAAGTACTGCTGGATATCAAAGTGCTACTCTTCAGAGTACTGCTGAAGTATTAAAGTCAAAGTACTGCTATTGATCAAAGTACTGCTCGTTGATAAGGCAAAGTACTGCATGAAGATAAAGACTGAATATATTATTAGAATTAGAATATTATGTAATCTAGAATATTCTATAAGTTAGGGATTGTATACTTGTCGTTCAA
>LBNU01011675.1:44035-61117 GCA_014162995.1 Artemisia annua | reverse complement strand
AGATACACAACAAATGGTTATTGATTCACCATGTCTAACACACATAAGAATAAACTAGTCCAGAGCAAACGGCTACTGGTAAAGACTTTTCAAATCCGTTTATGGTTGATAGTTTACTAAAAACTATATGGTTATCAACTCATCATATTCTTTATGATTAAGAGTTGGCTAGTCCATACCATACGGCTCATGGTAAAGACATATCAAATCCGTTGATAGTTGGTAGTTTGCTAAAAACTATACAGAGAGCAGTCCAATTTACATATTTTTATTTTACCACTGCTCTTGAAAATTTTTGTGAAAAATTTCCACTGCTAGTTCACAGTTTCCACTGACAGTGTAATTTTTACCACTGTTGAACTAGCCGTTACAACTGTTGTGTCAATAACAAAATCTTTTTACTAGCCGTTGGGAAAATAACTGCTTCCCTTAATAATAGGGTTAAATTTTTGGAAGATTATATCAATTCCTAAATTATAACTTATCTTTCTAAGATAAATAGTTTCCTAAGATAATCTTTTCTTGCGCATAATTCACAAACCCTAGCAGTATAAATATTTTCTCCCCAATTGGCTAGTCATTCATATAATTCGATACTAACACAACTACTTTTCATCAAAAATTCTATGGCTTCAATTACCTTTGCAGAAGCGCACAACCAGGTGGCCAATTTGGAAAAGTCAAACGACAAGAGTGGCCCCATTTTTCATCAGATTGTGGATTTTCTTAACACCACACATGTGAGGTATGCTTTACTTCTAAATCCCACAATCTATATCTCTCAAATCAAACAGTTTTGGAATTCTGTTCAATCCATAACAATTGAAAATAGAGATACACATGAATCTGTGGATACTCTTAGAGCCACAGTGGATGGGGTAACTATTGATGTTACTGAGGCATCCTTGAGGAGAGTTCTCCAATTGGATGATCTCAATGGTACCATCACATTACCCATGCCAGAAATTTGGGAAAGTCTCTCTTCCATGGGGTACAATACCACTGACAAAAGGGCTACTTTCAAAAAGAGTGGTTTTTGTCCTCATTGGAGATTTTTAATTCATACTCTATTACATTGCCTTAGTCCTAAGAAAACCTCTTATGAACAGTTCAGTTCACCAATGGCTTACCCTTTGGTTTGTATAGCAAAAGATAGAGTTTTTAATTGGTCTAAATATATTTTTACAAGTATGCAGGGCAATGTAAAGAGTTCAACAAAATTTTTGATGTACCCAAGGTTTGTGCAAGCAGTGTTAAATGAATTTCAACTGCAACCCCATAAAAAAGTTTACAAAATCCGTTGCCTTAAGCCCAAAGTTTTTCAAAATATGGATAAAATTGGTAATTGGGTTTTGACACCACTTTTTCCTCAAATGCTTGCCAAGATTTCACAAGAACAGGGTGAAGATGCAACAATCCCTGTTGTATCTCAAACCACACCCATTATCACTGTTCCAAATATTGACTATACTCCACAAGTTTCTCACACTTATGAAAGAAGGCATAAACAGCCAACTTCTTTCATCTCAACACAGCAAGTTCCTGAACCTTTTGATGCTGGAACAAGCAGTGGTGGTTTTAGTCTTTTACCTAGTCCAACTAGGGAGGAGACTGAACCATTGCCCCATGATTCACCTCTCCCAGCAGGTAACACAGTTGGAAGTGATGAGGGCAGTGAGCAACCAATGGAATTGATGGAACTATGTACCAAGTTGGCAAAGCAGGTTGGATCTCTCAAGAAAGAATTGGCAGAAGTTAAGGAGCAGCATGCCAATGATATCAGTGTATTAAAACAGGAGATTCAAGCCCTCAAGGATGAAGTTCAGGGGTCTAAGCAACCAAGAAAAACTGCAAAGATGGTGTTATCTTCCTCATCCTCACCCAGTGAAGATTTCTTTGATGATTTGGGTAATTCTCCCAAACAGGGGAGGAAAACAGATGCTGAGACTAAGGGGAGGAAAATTGACTTCAGGGAAGATGATATAGATGCTGATTTTGGTGTTCAAGATTTGGCATTTGAGCCAATGAATGATATTGCAGAGCCAGAAGTTTCTCAACAACAGCAGTTTAATACAGAAGAAACAGATCAGAGCAAGTCTTTTCCACTGCTGCAGAGCAAGTCTTTTCCACTGCTGCAACAACAATTTCCACTGCTAACCCAATTTCCACTGATGTTCCCACTACAGAGCAAATGGTTCCCTCTGATGGTCAAACCATTACCACTGCTGAGGAAGAACTTGAAAATATAAGAAAGGAGAAAGGGAAAGAAATTATGCAGAGTGAAGAACCACCAGTTAAGAAGGTAAAGAAGAGTGTTCAAGCTCAAATTGATCATGATGCTGAAATTGCAAGGAAACTTAGAGAGGATGAAACTGCAAGAAAGAAAAAATTGGATGAGATTGAAATTGCTGACTTCATGATGGCTCAGAGAATGGAAAAGGTGGAAACCACTGCTCCATTGGATGTTAATCCAATTTACACTGTCCAACCTACAATTCTGAGAGAGAAGACTCCAGAATTTACATATGTCCTTACTGAAGAGGATTATGATTTCTTGATTGCTAACAATCCAGTGATCAAGAAGTAGGCAATTGACCTAGTGGCAGATAAATCTTTAACTGAAGCACAAAGAACAACTCGGTTAAAAGATTTCATTGAAATGTTGAACAGACAAGCACTTCAAGATGCAATCAGTACAGTCAAAAAGGGGCAAAAGAAACCAAGGCAACCAACTAAAGCACAAATTCTTTCTACCATGAAATCTTACTGTTGTCATGTTGGTGGATGGAAGATGAGCAAGTTCAAAGGAATGACCCCTAATCAGATTGAAAGTGCATACTACAGAGTTAAAAGGCAAGATCTTGATTTTGTTCCTATGAATTCAGAAGAAGAAGAAAGAAGATTTCCTGCACCTAAAAGGAAAGTCATGCATAGTGAACCTCAAAATGTTAAGAAGACAAGATTTGCTGAAGCAACAAAAGTTCAATCTGAAAAGTTCACTGAAGAACAATTGACTGATATGATATTGATAGAAGAAGAAGATTTCTATCCAGACCCACTGCAAGTCAGACATCCTATCATTGATTGGGAAGTTTACACAGCTAGCAACTTTGCTTCATGTTGGAAAATTACAAGGCTAGGAGGTGAAACTTCATCATTCATTCAGTTTGAAGAACTTATCAAAGCATGTGACAGAGATGATCTTAATGCACTGTGGAGATTGGTTCAAGAAAGATTTGATGCTGGCAGTCTGAAAGATGTAAAAGAAATGCAGTTATGGGTTGATCTAAGAAGGCTCTATGAACCAAATATGACTGACAACTTTTGGAAGTTTGAAGCTAGAGGTATGGAAACTACATGGACTTATTATGACTCATGTGAAGTTCATCATGTTTCTACAAAAGCTGGAGTGGATGCTTTTATGTTTGCTGAGAAAGAATATCCACTTAGAGCTGGAACTCTTACTTCAATGTTGTCAACACAAATAAGAGTTCATGAAGATACTGAGAAAGTAAGAGCATTGATTAAAAGGATTCAAGAACAGTGTTCAAGAGCTATTCAAGGATTAAGAAGAAAGTGAAGTGTTTGGAAGAATTCCCCAAATCCTAAGACATTATGAAGATTGAAGAAACTTATTGATTTGCAGAGAAATCATAAGTTTAGGGGAGGATTGTTGGGAATAAAGCTAACAGTTACCACTGATAGGCTTGTGGAAGACACTGCTGAAGAATGCACTGGCAGTGGAAACTCATTACCACTGCTAGTACATATAGTTACCACTGCTTATTAGATAACTGATGTATTCGTGTATAGATAAGTATAGAATAGATCTTGTGTATATTCTATTTAGATAGCTTAATACTTATCTTGTAAAGGACTCCTTGCTCTATAAAAGGAGATCCTAGGTCATTGTCTAATGTACGAATTACCCTAGAGAGCTTCAAGGTGTAACCCTAGTGATAGCTAAGATCACTCGTATTATTATCATTAATAATATTGAAGCTTTGTGTTACATACAACTATACTCACTCACAATACATCATATAAACTGTCTTCTAAGTATTGTTAAGTAAATTCCGCGTGCTTAATAATATTACTCAAAGTATCAACAACACAAGGTGTGTGTTGAGATCCATCACAAACACACCCTTAGTCTAAGTCCAAACTAAGTTCCAAGCCCACTGGGCCCAATATGGCTATCTCCAATGTATAAGAGACGTCCTAAAGCTCATTTGGGATGTGTGCTTAGTGTAAGCGATAATAACATTTCACCTAAGTTCACCATTCTCTCCATCCTCTCTCTAGTCTCTAGATCTCTCTCTAAACCTTCTTATATCATTGTTTGTGTGAATGATCCATGATTGTTAGAGACCTAACAGCAACTGTGATAATGTTCTTGAAGGATATAGTGATGCAGACTTGTCAAAATGTTTGAAAACCAAAAAATCAGTAACATGTTTTTGTGTATTTTTAACAAATGTCTGATTTCTTGAAAAGTAAAAAACAAAGCACCCTCTTTAAATCATCTACTGAAGCAGAATATAGGTCTATGTCTTCTGCAACTTGAGAAATCATATGGATTCAGAGACTTTTAAAGGACTTAAATATTAAGATTCATTCCTTGTAAACCTATTTTGTGCTAATAAGTATGCATTACAACTTGTTGTTAATCAAGTTTTTCATGAAAGATCAAACATGTTGAATTGATGTTTATTTTATCTCACAAAAAATTGCAAAAGGAATTTTGAGTACCAAAAAGATAGGGTCCTCAAACCAAATTGCAAATATTCTAATAAAGTACCTTCCAGTTTATCAACACAAATTTCTTTGTGAAAAAATGAAAATGTTTGATATGTTTAGCAATCAGATCAAGGGGGAATGTTCAAATAAGCTTATATGATCTTGCTAAACGCTTATTATGTTTTTAAGTGTTTGTTTGTTTTGTAGTAATATTTTTAGAACTTAGGTTGAAGGGCTATATTTGGACATATACATTTTGGAATAAAGCTGCTAAGGAAGTTAAAGACTGAAGAGCTAAAAGAAGATAAGGATGTCCATTTATGAATCTTTTTTGGCTATATAAAGTTATAACCCGATGCTAGGGAATTATCTCTTTGGAGTCTTTCTCACTTTCTCCCTAATCTTACATAATACTCTCTCTCTCTCTCTCTCTCTCTCTCTCCACCCCCTCTCTTTCTCTCAATCATTTGTTTAGATCATCTTGATTTGCTTTGTTTTATCTTAACCTTGTTACTAATTATTATCATATCCATAACAATCTTTTGTATCTAAACATTGTGTAATAATCAGTTGGTAATATTGCCGACTATTTTGTTTTAT
This sequence comes from Artemisia annua, assembly GCA_014162995.1. Taxonomy (NCBI): domain Eukaryota; kingdom Viridiplantae; phylum Streptophyta; class Magnoliopsida; order Asterales; family Asteraceae; genus Artemisia; species Artemisia annua. Next base: position 55,777 of record LBNU01011675.1, on the reverse strand, counting down.
AAGTTGATTCTTGATATTTTACTGGTTTAGGTGTTGTTTTGATACCACTTAAAGGACCCAAGTTGATCTACCCCACTAAACCAAATGACGAATTTGAACAAAATACCGGTGTTGCAAAAAAAGGTCTACAAGGCCGATTAATGACCGTCTAGACGCTACAGGGCCACCAACCTTGCCGATTTATTTAACTTGGTCTAACAAATAGGTCAACAGTGGTCAACAGCGATCAACGGTGGTCAATCTTGCCAGAAACCTACAAATCTTGCCGGAAGTAACAAAAACTCACAGTAAACTTATTTTGATCGGTTATAGTAACTGTTTAAATCTATTACATGTTGTTTTTTAGAAAAATCTTGCCGAAAATACCTAAAACTCGCCGGGAATATCCAAAACTTGCTAATCTGATTAATCACCGANTGGTCAATCTTGCCAGAAACCTACAAATCTTGCCGGAAGTAACAAAAACTCACAGTAAACTTATTTTGATCGGTTATAGTAACTGTTTAAATCTATTACATGTTGTTTTTTAGAAAAATCTTGCCGAAAATACCTAAAACTCGCCGGGAATATCCAAAACTTGCTAATCTGATTAATCACCGATTAATCCCGCCTAGACCGATTACAAGCTACAAGGTGGTCGACCGCCTTATTGTCGATTCACGATTTTTGCAACCTTGCAAAATACCATACACGGAATTGACCCGTCTCTAGGGGTAAAAGACCTGGTTAATGAGATGTGGAAGACACACTTAATGTTTTCGATTACTGCATACTCTGTGTTTAAATCATGGATCCGCCACTGCGTGTTGTGCATATCAAAGTCTCGGTATAGTTCAAAAACCAATCCTTAACATTATAATTGGAAGTTAAAATGAATACGATCGTATTCAGTATTACTATATAGGTTGTTGTGTTACGTTTATCTTTATTATGCTATTAAAAAATGTACTTCGACCAATCTTTTGGACTAGTCGTTGTAATGAATTGTACCACGTGTGAAGTCTACATGACCATACATGAACCTTGATACGGGTTTTACATAATCACACGTGAAGGAAGGAATATGTTTGCAATCAGTGGTGCAAACCACTTATGAGATATAGTGTGAGCGTTTTTTGGTGTGGTATAGCTATGGTGAGAGATGAGCAATTGTTACAGAGTAAAAGTGGTGCCAATGTGAAAGGGGAGGGAACAATGTGGCGTTGGGGTGACGATGTTGAACAGGTGAACCATTACTTTATGTCTTTAGGAGTTCTATAGGTCAGTGTCTCTCTCAATTGAGAGTTTTGATTTTTTGTGTTTCTATAGCTTCTTGAATAATTGTGACAAGTTTGGTAGTATGTACACAAGAAAAGAGTATTTCTTATTGGTTTTTCTTAAGTTAAAAAGCCTGCAAGATGTCAATGTGCATGTGACCATTCTTTTCTAAAGGCATCAACATTGCTTGTTTTTTCAAAATGTCTATAGCCTATATAAAAAAAGTATTATTTTTCATATCAACCATGGTGATTTTTTGTTTCATATACATGTGGCATGAAAAGCTTCTAATCTTGAACTTTTTCATAATTTAACTCACGTGTTATTATGAATCTTTTCAAGAGCTATATATCAAAATGTTTATAAACTAATGATTATGCAAATTTATAGACGTATATAAAACTTCATAAGTCATGTGGTACCTCTTGAAACCTAAACTACCATGCTCTTCAAATCGCTATTACACAAAGTCGTTTTTGCATTCACTCGCTGAAACACAGCAAATTCACTTAAACAGATTTCAACATCTAACTTGAAAAACTAATTAAACAACACATGAAACTAGAAAGCTTGAACTTGAAATTTTGAATTATGAACTTAATGATTTGTAAAATACCATCCTTGAACTTGCGAATCAGTATGGAACTCCAATCTCAGAGCAAAGAACAACAACAAACCAAAGAACTATCGTGTACATACACTTAAATGCTCCATAGAAAGTAAACTTTATAATCATACATAGAGTCTCATTTTTGTCCTCTGGACAACTGATTCCATGTACTTAAAGCCATTGATGACATTGCCTTGGAATATGTGGATGACAGTGCAATCAAATAAAGTGTTTGAAGCTTTAAATTAAAACATATAAAATGCATGGTAAAGCCAAGTTTTTTAATATTGATACCATATATTTATGATCGTTTTCGTCATTACAAGATCATGATAGTAAGATTGGATCAAGATTTTATGAGTTTACTATCGTGTCATTTTTCTGATAGGCGTTGTAAAATTATGCAAATCAACATAATATTATATATCATATATCATAAAAATGTATATCAGAATTATAATTATGAAGCGTTTAATACAATTAGCCTCTTATTTTTCATATTCTACAAAACTTAATACATAAATTTGCTATTTTTTAGCTTGTGGTTCTAGAAAGTTAAGATCGGATTGATCGAGATCTTAAGATCCTATAGTAAAGATCGGAATTCTATTAAAATTCTATCTCGCAAACATCTTACAGATGATCGGGATCGTTTTTATTTATAGTATCGTAAAATCGTAATATCGTAAGAATATTACAACCATGAATAAACCTGCCCAAGACTTTGGGAACGACATGTGGTTGACTGTCACAATATGGTGTATATGTTAAGTTTTCAGATGATCATGACCCACGAAAAATGCAAAAATAAATTGTATTATATATATATGGTACGATATAAATATGAAATGTACTATATTTTTAACATCTCTATTTATTCTCCATCACTTATTGCTATATATCATCAGCATCAGATGTAACAAGATTCAAACCATTCGTTACGAGCTAATTGAAATGGATGATTTAATAGTCTCTTCATCTTCATCTTCTTCCATTGTTTCGATTCCTAGTACAACCATTAATCCAAATCAATGTGATACCCTCCAGCAAAAGCTCCAAACCCTACTACAAAACCAGCCCCAACCATGGGCTTACGCGATTTTTTGGCAAACCTTCAATGATGAATCAAATGGAAGCGTCTCCTTGTCGTGGGGAGATGGTCATTTTCTAAGCAGCAACGACATATTACCTGACAGTTTTCTCCCTGATTCTGACCTGGATTGTAGAAAGTCTGTTGTTAGAGAGATTAAGGCCCTTCTTGGACCTGATAACCGGGAAGATGTTGAATGGTTTTATGTGATCTCGTTAACTAGGTCTTTTATGCCTGGAGATGGTTCGGTTCCTGGTACCGCTTTGGGTTCGAATTCTATGATATGGTTAAGTGGGGTGGATCAACTTCAGTCTTTTAGCTGTGAGAGAGCAAAAGAGGCTCAGGTCCATGGATTGGAGACAATGGTTTGTATTCCAACTTGTAATGGTGTTGTGGAAATGGGTTCGTATCATTTCATCGAGGAGACATGGAATTTGGCGTATCAGGCTCAGTCATTGTTCGGCTTTGGTGGCGGTTCTACGAAGTTTAACGAGCTAAATGATGGCCATCATAATATTATTTCTTTTGCGGATATGGTACTTATGACTAGCGGATTGCATGACGAACAGGACGAGGGTATTAAAGTTTTGGGTTTTGAAGCAAACACGCCTGATGATGAGATGTCCAAGAATGGTGGAAAGTTACGCACGAACATGAACAATGTAGTCATTACCAATACCTACATAGAGACTGGGTCGGAACACTCAGATTCTGACTGCCAGTTGGTTCTTGCAACCTCAGAAAAGAGGTCGCAAAGAAAAAAAGGGAAAAACACTCGTGGACGGTGTCCACCTGTGAACCATGTGGAGGCAGAGCGACAGAGGCGTGAGAAGCTCAACCAACGCTTTTACGCCCTTCGCTCAGTCGTCCCAAATGTGTCTAGGATGGACAAAGCATCCCTCCTAGCTGACGCTGTCTGCTATATCAGTGAACTGAAACGAAAAGTTGAGTGTCTTGAATCTCAATTGCAGCATCGCAACAACCAAGGGAAAATCAAGAAAGTGAAGACAGAATTGCCGCACACCACGGACAACACTTGCAACTTGTATGTATCGACTAAACCAATACTCAAGAATAACAATAAGGCAAATTTAACCATGAACAAAATGACAAGCGGGTTCGGAGAAATAGAAGTGAAAATCGTTGGTGAGGACGCAATGATAAGGGTGCAATCAGGGAATGCTGACTTGCCCACGGCCAAATTAATGGATGCTCTTCGAGAAATGAAGGGACAAATCAAGCATGCAAGCATGTCGTGTGTGAACGACATAATGCTTCAAGATGTAGTGGTTCGAATCCCCGGTGCAACCGACTCGGATGAGCTAAAATCCGATCTCGTTAGGATTTTAGACCTCTAGTTATATATATTAGAAGCGTCTATTAGGATTTTTAGACCGCTAGTTATATTAGAAGTGTCTATTAGGTTTAATATGTATACATGGTATTAATTCATAATGGTAATGATAATGATGTTGTATTAATTATTAGTAGTATATATATAATGGTGTAACATTTGGTAGGTAATGTACGCAGATGGCTAGGTTTTAGAATGCAGTAAATACTATTGGAAAGCCAACTGTGTGTTGTATGTGAGGGAGCAGAAGTAGCGTCAATGAGTGTGCGTTTACTTCGGGTGTACTGCTGTACCCTTCTCCAAAGATACAGCGATTCTTTTGACTCAGACTCACGTGATGTCCGATTAGTTTAAAAAGTGGCTTAACTTGGGTTTATATTTATGTGTGATAATTAAATAGCACACATGCATTATTGGTTTGAACACACCACCTTTGTTCATACAACATGGACACATAGTTTATATCCCACGTCTCCTATCAAATCTGAATTCATAATCTTTGGTTAACGAGACAACCTACAATTTTTCGATCTTTTTGATATAGCACACACTTGTGGCTATTTGTAATAGTTACTGCTGAATTATCTTTCTTTTACTTTTACCCAAACACAACGTTATCTCTCTAATCTCTCACTCCCTCACCACTCAAACGCGCATAGCCCTCCCTCATCAACGACCATTTACGTATCATTCATTTAACCACATAAATACACTTGCAGAAGAAAAGCTCCTCATCGATGAAACCGCTCACCATGCATTATCAAATTTCTTTCAATGGTCACACATGAAGTTGGTAGCGCTCGTAACACAGCTCAAGCGTGATTAAGGTGAAAAATGGTGTGTCATATGCGTGAGCTTCGTCCCCAAATACGGGCAGCCTAATAACAGTATGAAGTATGAACAGTTAACTTTGGCGTATAGTCGAATACTGCGATATATAATAATTAACAAGTACGAGTCTCCAGTACTTTCAATCTACTGGCTTTGCCCCAACTTTCAATGATATTGGTGGGTGTACGTCCATGCATGGGGGAAATTGAATGCTAGCTCCACAATTTCTAACGGTTGCTAATTTCGCTACATATCATCAAAATATGTCGTTGTGATAATGGAAGTGGTCCTCCAATGTTGTTTGGACAATACCAATGGACGTTCAAGTTAAGGCACATATACCAATGAAATGTTCAAGCTGTTGAATGTACATACCGAGCTTATTGATTGCGCCACATCGAATATAGCTAGAGATGGTCACACTTGATTTTGGTCATGTTATGTAGGAAAATATAATGGAGTGTGAATGGATTATAATCTGGATACTAATCTGAATCGTGTAATCAATTTTAGATTAAAGTATTTTGATCATATACGCTTCGGGTTCACGAAATCCTTAATTATATAAAACAGATTGTTGCAATTGAAATTTAAGGTACGAGAAATCAATCAGAAATGTTATAGCATAGTTTGTTGTTATGTTATGCAAATGAGACCAGAATTGTGGTTATAACCACAAACTGAAACAGTTATTTTCGGTTATTTACCAGCCATTGTGTTAGTTGATAAAAAATGTGTCGGTTAGGTTTTCGGCGACAAACTGTTAATACCCCCCGCGTCTTTGTCTTGACGGTATCAAGCTAACTATGACGAGTGTGCACTCCGCACGTCCTAACCCGTCTTGAGCTAAACTTTTATACAACCATTAGTTTCAAGTAAAACACAATTACCTAAAATAAGTTGATAACACTAAAATTACCAACATTCTTCCTCCATTTTAGTGTAATCTTTGATTTACTAAAATATACAAAACAGACCAAACTCATGCATAAATGAAAATAAATGAAAATGTCACTATGGATTGAATTTTCACTTAGTACATTACACATTTCAAAAATTCGAAAAACAGGGTGTCGCTTAGGTTGAACCCTTTAATTCGTATGAATACCCAGAGATAATATACACGTAAGTTACTGTAATACTCTAATGTTTATAAACTTGAAACTATTATAAAGCCATGTGTCAATATCCTTTGATGAGCATATAAAAGCCAAGTCCAAGCTTCTTCAAGCGGCAAAACTCCATGCTCACATAGGTAGTCTTTTTATTCTTGCACCTGCACATGCAATTTTTCAAAAGAACTATTAAGAAGTTGAACTTCAACCTAAAATCATCTGCAGAACCGAGCACTTACCTAAAAATGAGCTTTCCATATTGACTTCAACTCCCAAGGTTAGCTATAAGGGAATTAGGTGTCTCACCGTTAGAGATTTGAAGGGACTTTAATCCCATCCCTATAAGCGACTTGTGCACTAAATCTCAGGCTAATTCTTTTGTTAAGTGATTCGCCAAGTTTTGTTAAGATCGAACAAAATCCACGGAAATCACTCCATTTGTAATGAGCTCACGAACCATATTGTGTCTAACACCTAAGTGTCTAGACTTTTCATTGTATATTTGACAATATGCCTTAGCAAAAGTGGCAACACTATCACAATGAATAGGAATAGGAGAAATTGGTTTTAATATCATGTTCCTCAACCATTCTGTCTCTTTTCGAGTCGTAGCTAAAGCTACTAACTCTGCTTCCATAGTTGAGTCACTAATATAATTTGCTTCTTGGAAGCCCATAAGATAGCACCTCCACCTAACAAAACTACCCAACCAGTTGTAGAAGTATGATCTTTTGAGTTAGTTATCCAACTTGCATCAAATATCCTTCTAAAACTGAAGGAAACCAAACATATGATAAACCATAATCCATGGTTTTCTTTAAGTACTTGAATACCCGCATTAGAGCATGCCAGTGATGTGTACTAGGATTGCTAGTGTAACTACTCAATTACCCAAAGCATAAGCAATATCCGGTCTTGTGCTTGTTATTGAATACATCAAGCAACCAGTTGCTCTAGAGTACTCAAGTTCATCTACAGCCTTGCCTATGTTAGGCATAAGTTTGATAGTTGGATCCAAAGGAGTGCTTACTAGATAACAATCATCATATTTAAACTTCTTGAGTATTTTCTCAATGTAATGTGATTGAGTAACTATGATACCCTTGTTCTCACGTTTAATCCATATACCAAGGATTACGTCAGCCTCCCCCATATCCTTTATGGAGAAATTTGATGACAAAACTCTTTTGTTTTTATCCACTTGATCTTCATCAATTCCGAAAATCAACATGTCGTCAACATATAAACAAAAGATGACTCCTTTACCGGAATTATCAAATTTGCAATCTACACACTTGTCAGATTGGTTCAGTATAAACCCATTAGACAAACCTCATCAAATTTTTGATGCCACTGTTTTAGAGCTTGTTTGAGTCCATATAATGATTTATTATTTACATACCTTATTCTCATTCCAGGCATAACAAATCCTTCTAGTTGCTTCATATACGCATCTACTTCCAAATCACCATTCAAAAATGTTGTTTTGACATCCATTTGATGGATCACTATATTATAAGTAGCTGCTAAAGCAATTAATAATCTAATTGTGGATATTCTAGCAACCGGAGCATAGGTATCAAAATAATCGATTCTTTCTTTTTGTCTAAAGCCTTGGATAACCAATTGAGCTTTAAACTTGTCAATGGTTCCATCAACTTGTATCTTCTTTTTCAAGATCCATTTGCAACCGAAAGGCTTGCAACCTGGTGGTAGATTATATAAAATCCATGTATTATTTTCAATAATTGAATCCATATCATCAGTGATTGCTGCTTTCCAGAACGAAACATCATGAGATTGCATAGCCTCATCAAAAGTTCTTGGATCCTCTTCTACACTGTAACAGTAAGAATATTGAGGTCCAATATCATCTCTAGATTCCTCAACTAAATATACTTGAAAATCATATCCAAATGATTTAGCTACCCTTGCTCTATTGCTCCTACCAGTTGTAGGAATTTCAATTGGAGTTTCACCAATTTGATCTTCAGTTGAACTAGGTATCAGACTTTTACGTCTAGGCATTGAAGTGAGTCATTTCTCATCAAGCATTGCATCTTTTGACATTGTAACTGAATTAACGGATATATATCCATTAGGTTCTATTACATAGAATCTATAAGCTTTGGAATGCTCAACATATCCAATAAAGAAGCAATTAATACCTTTTTCACCCAAATTTTTTCTTTTGGGTTCCAGGTTTCTTACGACTACCCAACAACCCAAACTCATAAATATGACCAGTTAGGTCATTTTTTGTACCAAATTTCATATGGAGTGACTTTGTTCCTTTTGTTAAGAACTCTATTTAATAATAACAATCCGTCAACATGGCTCCACCCAAAAATCCTTCATTCAAACCCAAGTAAGACAATATGAAATTAAAAATTTCCTTAAGAGTTCTAATTTTCCTTTCGGACACAACATTTTGTTGTGGGTGTATAAGGAGCCGTACTCTCATGTATGATTCCTACGGATTGGAAATAACTACGATCATAATATTCACAACCTCTATCCATGCGTAAAGTTTTAATTAGATCATTTAGTTTTAGTTAGATTATTTTGTTGCAACTCAACCTCAGTTTTAAAGATTTTAAATTTATATAAGGCTTCATCTTTAGCATGGCATAGATAAACATAGCAAAATCTAGTTGCATTGATGAGGCGAAAAGTGTTACGCTTTTAGAGGGTCATTTAAGCCTAAATCGTGATTTTATGATCAAATATTGCCTTAAATCGATCCTTTTATCATTTTAGGTACTGTTGGGAGGAATTCTGGAAAACATTGCATTTTGGACGTTTTTGGAGCATAAAAGTTAAGAAAACGACAAAGTCTCAAAAGCATGCTGGAAATCCTACCTGACGGCGTCAGGAGCTATAAGCTGATGTCGTCACTTGAAGACAAAGGAGTTGGATTCAGACTTTACCAAACGCCCAAGTGAAGAATTCAAGACTTAACACCTAACGGCGTCAGGTGTTAAGAAGTCTAGGGCGTCAGGTGTAATGCTAAAGAGAGACGGCCCAGGAGGATTTACAAGGTGACGGCGTTAGAAGTAGATCTAGGTGATCTGAAAACCCTAAACACAGCGAGTTAACGGCGTCAGAGTCTAAAAGTTGACGCCGTCAGAGTGTAAAATCTATATATATTTTAGGATTTTCTTTCATTAAAAGTGTGTAACTTTGGAGAGAGTTTTGGTGTAACCCTAGTACGAACTTCCTGCACTTTTTAAGGGTTTCAAACCCTTAAATCTTCCATGTTTTATTGAAGATAAGTCATCATTCAATCATTCAATATGTCTATGTGTTGTTTGATTTTATCTTACGCTTGTCTTTTATTTAACATGCTAGGCTAGGTTTGTTCGTGTTTGCTTAGATGTAATGAAACCTAGTTATTGATTATTGATTGATTGTTTATTGTTAATTGTTGTTGGGTGAATGTTTATCGATGTTAGGCTTAAGAAAACTGGCTAAACTCCTTTGTTAACCTGCTTGATGTCTTAAGAAACATGAATCGGATGGCACTACGATTATTATGGTTGTATTTAATGCATAAGTGACTACTAAGGAGGCCATGGTTAGGATACTAAACGTGTCGCCATAGGAAGAGGTAGAAGCTTATAGAGTTAGGGAAGATCATGCACGGCCCTACAAATGGTATTAAGGAATACAACTCGTCACCCACGCAACTATAATAAGCTTATCAATCAATAAAAGATAACTAGGGAGTAATGAAGTCTAAGTAAACACGCTTTTCTCCTTATAAGTTTCACAACTATTTTATTTTCTTGTTATTTTATTTTATTTGCATTTGTAGTTTATTTGGGTTAGTTGACTAGCAACTAATTCCGCCCACTCTTTTCAAAACCGAGATTTTTACCTGCTTTCCATTAAATATGAAAATACAAAAAGAATCATCCCTTATCTCTAGGCCTAATTAGACTACTTTCAATCCTAACGAACACTATTCCCTGTGGAGAACGATCAATCCCCCGGTACTTGCCACTTTACTATACTAAATCTGTCAGGTACACTGCTGTTACAACCCGTAATTTCCCGGTTTATCCTTTTCGGAGAAATGATAAGCTATTTGGAGTTTATTATTCTTTCGAGGAAACGAGGCATATTTATAGTCATTTTTTATCGGAAATGTTATTCTGAGCGCATTGGTGTCATTCTCGTATCTTGAATCTATCGTTTGCTAGTCCAAACGCGCCCCGACTAACTAAAATACAAAGTTAACTAAAATTTCATGAATGGTCCCTGCGTTAATTTTACCCGTCGCCCCCTAAGTCCTCTAGGGTTTTCATTAATGGTCCTCAAGCCTTGGCTATAAAAAGACACTATATCTCATTTTAGGGTTTCATAACCCACCCCCTCCAATCTCAGCTGCCACCCTCCTCCTTCTTCTCCGGCCACTCTCGGCCATATTCCGGCCAAACCATCGCGAGTGGTATTACACCGCCGCCATCATCACACTCCTCACCATCTCCTCTTCATGATGGTGTATCACACTCGCCGTCTAACACACCCAAACACACCTGATAGTCGAGTTTCATCCTCGTATTACCTCCACCATGACCTTCACTTCGTGTTTTTGATTTACTCGAAGACCTAGGAAGGTTAACTCGCCATTTGGGTGGCATTTGTGACTCGGTTCAACACAAAACCCACGGGTTTTGAGGGTCACACTCCTAATAACGAAATAAAAATAATAATAACGGGATTAGACATTTGGTTCGGGTTTTGTTGTTGTTCGCGTGGTGTTTAGGCACGCCATGAGTTTAGACTCACGGCTTAGTGATGTTTGAGTCTTGTTGTGTTCTTGTGGTTGCTCGGATTCGGATGTGGTAGTGTTTAGGGTTAGATTTGATAGTGGATTTGTTGTTTGTGGTTTAGCAGAGAGTTTAGCTTCAGATTGGAGTCACCGAGCTGTTGGTGACGGATTTCTTGTTGTTGTTCATGTCGTGTTGAGTTGTTGTTGTTTTGTTGTTGTTTATCATTGTTGCAGTCTACCTGATGTTGTCAATGTTGTTGTTGTTGGGTTGGCCGAGAGGTAGAGCCGAGACCATTAGGGTCACGGCAGGTATTGAATTTATTGATTGATGTTGTTGTCGCGATACTAGATAGAATGGGGAGTAGGAATAGAAACGTGCCGTAGTCGGCCGTTGTTTGTTGAAGTTTGTGTTGCGGATATTAGATATGTAGACTTATGATATTATTGTGATGATTTGAGCCAAGTCGAGGCTCGCCAAGACTTTGTAGTCTCGTGCGACCTCGACGAGCCAAAAGAGATTATTATTTAAACTTTGGCTAGTTGACCCGTGATAAACGTAACTTGAAACGAATGTGACCCGTGAAACTATATTAATGGCTAAATGATTATATCATGAGTTTATATTTATATATATATATATATATATATATATATATATATATATATATATATATATATATATATATATATATATATATATGTGTGTGT
>LBNU01011675.1:0-43691 GCA_014162995.1 Artemisia annua | reverse complement strand
CTTTAAATATTTAGTAACGATTGACAATCGTTATTTCATATTATAAGTTAATGATATTAATAATAATAATTAGAGATCGATAAGTACGTTATGTAACGTTTGCGATATTAATAAGAAATATTAATAAACGTTAAATACGTTCGTTAATATTTCTAGATTAATACGAGAACGTTAGTAACGACGGATACGTTATCTAGTAATTATTATTAGAAATAATAAATGAAACAGGATTGAATATGAAGATGGACGGGTCACTAATCGTTTCAAGGGCACGTTTATCGAGACTTACCCTTTAGGAGATATTGAGGTTCGCATTAGTATATGTCGAGTTACGGATTGGTTAACATTAATATAACTATCCGATACGGTTAATGGACTAATTGGCTTACTAAATCCAATTAGGGTTTAACAAACATGTCGGGGGAGAATATTAATAGGTGGCCCATCCTACGACTTACCATCTCATTATTAGATATGAGTTAACTTTAGATGAATGATGTGAGTATTTTGTAGTACGTTTATTCCAAAGGAATGTTCGTGAGAATATTCCTCGGGTCGTTTCCCAACGAAGGTTTGACGGCGTTTTCGACGTAACGAATGTGCTCGTGTGAAGTGAATGAGATTTAAAATTGGTTTTTGGATTATTACACTAAAAATTATGAATTAACAATCAAAATCAAATGAGAAGGCTAAAGGTACAAGCACATAAAGCATAAACGACAAAAAAGTAAACGCGATCTAAAAAAACGTCTATTTAGCAAAATAAAATGCGAAATCTAAGCTATACTAAACCTAAGGGCTCAAATGAAATCCCTAAAACTTAAAAATGATAAAAGAAAATTTTAGGAAAAAGAAAAATATATTTTTGACTTTTTATTTATTTAATATGAATTAAAAACTATTTTTGTATTTTTATTTAATAAAAGAAAATCAAACTAATTTTAAAATGAAAAATTTATTCTACAAATTTATTTTCTAAAAATATTACTAAACTGAAAAATGAAAATTAAAAATAAAATCAGAAAATATTTTTGTCTTTTTGTGATTTAATTTGAAATTAAAAATGAATTAAAATTCTAAAAACTATTTAAAAATAACAAGAAATAGTAAAAGAATTCAAATAATTCTGAAATTTTTACAGAAAATCTAAATCAATATTTGAAATCTAGTAAAAATAATAAAAGAAGAAAAATAAGCTGAAAAGTGCTTATTGGGCTGAAAAACAGCTTATTCAAGTGCTTAATTATAAGCATTTGAACCAAAAGCTACTGAAAATGGTACAGAAGGTCTAAACTACTCAACTAATCACCTAGGAATTCAAGTTAGAACAAGGTTTGCACAGAAACAAGTTGATACAGCCAAGAATATATCAAATAACCAATGAAAAGCTACAAATAAGCTCAAAAGAAATCTAAACAAGCTCAGGACTTATAACAATGCATAAACACATTAAATGAAACAAAATAGCTAGCCAAATCACAACTATGCACTAACGCTGGTCAGTCAGCATACAACCAAGAATGGAACCAAGTTGGGGATCAAAATTAAGCAGTGAAATAAGCTAGTAAATGAAAAACTAAGGGGGCAATATGAAGTTAACCAAGCAAATAACATAAAATCAGCAAAAGCCCTAAATCTAACTCACTAATTGAACACTAATTGAGGTCAAGAACAGATCATGAAAACTGGTTAACAAGTAAAAGAGTAACAGATTTGACTTTTATATTTCTACCTAAGTTTGACTAAATTGAATTTGAACTGATAAGATCTATCCCTAGGAGTCTAATAATGATGTTTAAACAAAGAAATCACAAGCACTAACACTTCGAGCAACAAATGGCAAAGATCACAGATCCACTTAACTAACTACGCCAGCAGAAACTATGATTACCTGCTATTTTGACTTTTACCTATTAACCTACTGATTTTATGACTTTATTGACTTACATTAACCTAATGAAGACTAGTGGTGACAAGGGCATCTCAGATAAACAACAAGAACATGCATACTGTCATAAACCAAACACCCTATTACTGATTGATTAACACTACTTATTGCAGATTAAATCTAACAATCTCTGAACCAATGACCAAATCAGATATAGAAACACTACTAGAAGCAAAATCAGCAATAAAATTCAACATCCTACAACAGAAACTAAAAATCAAAGATCTAGCTATAGTAGGCAGTAACAAACTCAAGCTATGCAGAAGCAACTCAAAGCATTAACAAGCATTCATCAAGCAACATTTAGACTAAAACTAATAATTCTCAGCAGACTTATCTAAGCTACTACACTATCAAATTCAGATTTATACTTGAAATTGTGAAATGAGACTTACGAATCTGTGACCCTAACTGAAATAGGGGAGAACACCAACCCATGCCTATCTTTAGATAGGCTTAATACTCACTTTTGCAACCAATTCCACCTCTGTTTTCCCCATTTCAAACCAAATCCATCTCTGCTGACTTTCGTTGACCACTACAAGCTTGAAATGAATGAACTGAATCTACTTCTAAACAATCTCTCTAAAGCTACTGAGCTTATTTAAAACTGATTTAAGTGGAATTAAACATAATTTTTGTATCTTTTTATCTTTTCTGTTTTTTTTAATGATTTTATACTTTTGAAAAACACATAAGAGTAAAATTATTTAAGTAAGCTAAAACAAGCTTCTGACAAGCTTAACTGAATTAGAGAGAAAACTTTAGGAGTAAGTCATAACAATGAGTAGAAAACAGAATTTAGCAGATGAACAAGTATTTAAAAACAATTACACTGAACTTTCATTAATAAAATTGATTCATTACAAAGCTTAAGTATACTCTAAAATAAAACCAGCAACATTCCACTACACTAAAGCTACTTAACACTACTCCTAAGCTAACCCTAAGAATCTAACCCCCTCAACTTGTGAGGATGAGTGGGCTTTTATAGCCAAGAGGTGAGTTGGGAGTGAGGATGTCCACGCTGGCAATCCGTGTGCCAGTGTGTTTCTTTTGAGCTTATCTATACCGTTGAATCCTCTCTCAATCATTTAAAGCAATCTCAGCCTTAGGATCAATCCTTGATGAGGTGTTCTAACCAATAAGGAGCTGCCACATCAGCCATCTGTGTGCTTCTTTGGTCCTGACACGCTCTGACATACTGACACCCTTCTAGAAGCCTTTAATTTTACCCAATTGCCCTTAATACGAGGTAATTTTGAGAAAGGGTGATTTAGGGTTCTTATGATATACAGTAACTGGGTAATTGGGGGAAAAAGGGGCGGGGGGTAATTTTATATTTTTGTTTGACCCTTGTTTGTCCGGATGGGAGGTTGTAGGCCGGGTTATGGGTTTTAGTTAATAAAATGGGATTTGGGCTTTTGGGTATAGGTGGATGCTGGGCTTGGCATATTTGGTTGTAAATTGGTTTTAGTTATTTGTTTTATTGGACTTAGATGATATAAGGCATAAATCTTAAGGACCAATTTCGTAACTTTGTAAAATCAAGGGACCACTCTTGGCATTTGTTGATTCTTTAAGGACTATCGTTGTCACTTTGAGCCCAAATAAAATCCAAACTCTTTCCCGGCTCAGCTTTTGATCCTCGTTCCTAATCTCGTGCTCGTGTTTGCGTTTTTGGCTCGGTTTTTTTTGTCCATATTCACAATATCTTTACCTGCACATTCAAAAACGCAAAAACACGTATATCTTTGGCATTTGTTAGCGTTTTTGGTCTTTTTGGTCTTAAAATGGTAAATAAATGATATGTGATTTAACACATATCAATTAACAAGTATATTGAAGGAATTGTTGAACTTATCACATTAGCAAATACGATAAGTATCCAATAATTCGTACAATTTCCCTTGTTAAACTTTTGGTTACTCGAGGTTGACTTTGACCATAAGGTTGACTTAGTAGCCATTTAAGTATGATTGCTTTGGATGGATTATGTAGTTTGACCCGGTTGTCTCGTATTAAGCTTTCTCTAGTTTCTTGTAGAGGTTATCCGTTGTTTGTCTCTTGACATGAGTACTCTTGAGTCTTGTCTCATTTCTCGTCGATTTCGTTTGTTTAGTCTTTGGCGTGAGTTCACTTGAGTCTATGTCGTGTCCTCACTTCACACACAATGATACCTAACACAAACACTAATAAATGGATAATAAGAGATATGGAGATTTAAGAATGGGTATTACTTGGGAATGGTTATCATTGGAGGACTTAGTTCATCGCCGAGGATCGGGTATTAAGATCTTATATGTATAGAAGACTGCGTCGTTTCCTTACCGACGTACCGCCTTCTTGATGCTGTTGTGATCTGCTAGATGCCAGTTGTGTCCGTCGTGTGTTATTGCTTTGCTATGGCCCAGGTGAGTTCATAGCCTTTACTTTTATCATTTTCTATTCTTTGGCGGAGAATACATGCTCTTCGTTATCTCTTGGACCTTTTGGTCATTTTCTTGTTGTTGTGATGATATTGGTTTTCGTTATGATTTGTTGCGTCTATATTATTGTTTATGTTGTCGGTATGTTATGATATGATTGTTAGATTGGATATGTGGCTGTCAGTGTAGTACTATCTACTTTACTGCAGAAGTACGATAGGAATTGACTACAAGTGCGGCAATTAGCTATAGTGTGCACCTATAGGACTTCTCTCTGGTTTGTTATGATTTGTTGTTATAGAGTTATCGTTATGTCTTTGCGTTGGGTATTGTTTGGTGTCTAAACTCTATGGACTCACTAGCGTAAGCTGACCTGTTTTAGCATGTATTCTCAGGTTTATTGCGATAGCTTATTCTGGAGGCGCTTGGCAAGGGGCACGGTCATAGAAGACTCTGATAACTAATTGGGACCGCATTAACTAAATTATGGGCCTATTTCCTCACTATCTTCATGTCATGTAAACTTAATGTCTTTGATAACAATTCTTATCTTAAATAAATGGAATAAAAACCATTCTTTGTACCTTATGTTGTGATACCAATTACGTAGCACCCCAATGCATGTATGCTTCCGCTGGACCCGATTTTGGGGGTGTTACAACTGCCTGGTGGGGATTGCAAGCTTCTCAAGATCCCTTAAGAGGTAAAACATTTTGCGTAGACCGCAATCCACGCATCAAGTTTTTGGCGCCGCTGCCGGGGAATAGTTATTGTTTAGGTTGAATTTATTTTGTTTAGGTTTACTCATTAGATTCCTTTCTAGTGAGATTTTATTTTATTTTTATTAGCTTTCTCGTAGTCTATCTATTTTCTTCGTGCATTTGTTCGTAACCATTACCGTCCAACATCATGGAAGGTGGTAATATCCTTGATCCCAACAACCCACCACAACCAAACCAACCTCCTAGAGCCCGTACTTTAGGAGAGTACTCCCGTCCTAGCCACCAAGGCTATCGAAACACCATTGAGCTCACTCAAAGAGCCAATGTGTCTCCCTTGCGATCCGACACCATCCGGTTGGTGCAAAGCGGATGTGCATTCCATGGACTTCGTTCCGAAGATCCAAATCAACACCTCAAGGATTTCTTTAAGATCGTAGACTCCATAGACCTTGATGTTGAAACTCGAGAGACGACCCCAATTGCGTCTCTTCCAATTCTATTTGTGAGACCAAGCTAGTCAATGGCTAGAACGTCTACCCGCAGGATCCATCACCTCTTGGGATGATCTCAGCACTCGTTTCCTTGCTTAATTTTTCCCACCGGGAAGAACCAGCAAGCTAAGGAATGATATCTTGATGTTCCAACAACGTCAAGNCGGGGAATAGTTATTGTTTAGGTTGAATTTATTTTGTTTAGGTTTACTCATTAGATTCCTTTCTAGTGAGATTTTATTTTATTTTTATTAGCTTTCTCGTACTCTATCTATTTTCTTCGTGCATTTGTTCGTAACCATTGCCATCCAACATCATGGAAGGTGGTAATATCCTTGATCCCAACAACCCACCACAACCAAACCAACCTCCTAGAGCCCGTACTTTAGGAGAGTACTCCCGTCCTAGCCACTAAGGCTATCGAAACACCATTGAGCTCACTAAAGAGCCAATGTGTCTCCCTTGCGATCCGACACCATCCGGTTGGTGCAAAGCGGATGTGCATTCAATGGACTTCGTTCCGAAGATCCATATCAACACCTCAAGGATTTCCTTAAGATCGTAGACTCCATAGACCTTGATGTTGAAACTCGAGAGACGACCCCAATTGCGTCTCTTCCAATTCTCTCTGCGAGACCAAGCTAATCAATGGCTAGAACGTCTACCCGCAGGATCCATAACCTCTTGGGATGATCTCACCACTCGTTTCCTTGCTCAATTTTTCTCACCGGGAAGAACCACCAAGCTAAGGAATGATATCTTGATGTTCCAACAATGTCAAGGCGAAACCCTCAACGAGGCATGGACTCGATTTAAGGACTTACTTCAAAAAGTCCCTCACCATGGCATAGATCTTTGGCTCCAAGTCCAAATCTTCTATGACCATATCAATATCCCCACGAGGCAAACCATTGACCAAGCGGCCGGTGGTAAGCTACGTGATCTAAGTGCGGAACAATCATGGGAACTCATAGAAGATCTCGCTCTCTATGACAACGAAAGTTGGAATGATCTCCGTGATTTGAACAAAACGGTCAAGGCAATCTCTTTGCCTTCAAACAATTCTAGCACTCCCGACCGTAGGATCCTGGAACATGAAGACCATGTCAAGTTTCTCATGAAATTCTAGGAAGCTCCTAATCCTTCAAGCCAAGTGAACAAAATCACTTCNCTCTATGACAACGAAAGTTGGAATGATCTCCGTGATTTGAACAAAACGGTCAAGGCAATCTCTTTGCCTTCAAACAATTCTAGCACTCCCGACCGTAGGATCCTGGAACATGAAGACCAAGTCAAGTTTCTCATGAAATTCTAGGAAGCTCCTAATCCTTCAAGCCAAGTGAACAAAATCACTTCCTCATGCGAGTATTGTAGTGGTCACCACGACACTCGTGATTGCATGGAACTCCCCGAACAAGCTTTTGCGGACTACGCATCCTCGCGTACCGACGGAGCGGGAGACAAGTGGTACACTTTCAAACCCGAGCCAAACCCTTACGGTGATTCATACAACCCCTCTTGGAAAAATCACCCAAACCGTAGGTGGAAGTAAAACCAAAACATGCCCTAAAACAACTCTTCCAATCCACCTAACCGTTTTCAACAAAACGGTTCATCCTTAAACCGTAATTTCAATAACAATCCTTCCAATAACTATGGTAGTACCAATAATCTTGAGGGATTAATGTCTAAATTTATGGCATCTCAAGAAGCTCGTATGGCTAAGTTCGAATCCGAATTTAATCAACAACAAACGGAGATGACCAATAAAATTGATAACTTATTGAGAACCCTCAACAACCAAGTGTTGTCACCACCAAATAAGGAAGTTAGGAACACAATTAGCGGACCCCAAATCAAGGACCCCTCATCATCTAAACATGTCTACTTTGTTAACGTTGTCACTATTAAGCCAATTGATGAAAATAGAATAGAAAGTGAACATAAGAATGAAGTTAAGGAAGTTGAGGAGGATAAGAAAAAGGAAGTAGATGATGGAGAGGACTACTTCAATAGGTTACCCACTAAGGAAGAACGCGCATACCATAAGGATTTATTCGATGACCCCGAGACACCATACTTCCTAGGTTCACCAATCATCAAAGCGGGCAATCCATCCAATATCAACATACCATGCAACATTGGGCATGTGCATGTGTGGAAAGCCTACATCGATCTTAAATCTCCCATAAACATCATGACTAGGATCCATTACAACTGGATAATGAAAAAGCAACTTGGACCTAGAATATTTCCCAACACGGGTTGGATGAGTAACTTTGTGGGAAGAGTAAAAGGATTACCTGTTTTTGTAGGAAACTTCACATATGTTACCGATTTCATGATTGTAGAAGATATCCGTCCGGTAATAGAGGGTTGCCTAAGTCAACTAGTTTGTGGAGAACCGTCTATTGAGGCCTCTAAAATGAATTATGACCCATCTCTAGGGATAGTTAGATTCAAGGATGAGACCGATGAGATANGTAACTTTGTGGGAAGAGTAAAAGGATTACCTGTTTTTGTAGGAAACTTCACATATGTTACCGATTTCATGATTGTAGAAGATATCCGTCCGGTAATAGAGGGTTGCCTAAGTCAACTAGTTTGTGGAGAACCGTCTATTGAGGCCTCTAAAATGAATTATGACCCATCTCTAGGGATAGTTAGATTCAAGGATGAGACCGATGAGATAGCCTACCAAATGCCTTATAAGATAGAGCAGTACCGACTCTTATCCAACCTTGAGAAAGAGCATAAGCAAGCGGTCTACTATAGGAATGATGAGGATAGACGTAGAGGAGTAGACTATGTTATGGGTAGAATATTTGGTTACTACAAAGTATGCTTGCAACTAGGTCCGGAATATAAGACTAAACAAGAGGATGACTTAGAAACCGTGACCAACGATGGAGTCACGTAATAGAGAGTGACTTTGAGTCTAGCTACAAGACTCGTTAATAAAGAAAAGCGCTTCTTGGGAGGCAACCCAAGCTTTATTTGTTTTATTTGTTTGTTTGTTTAATTTTATTTGTTTCCGTATGTGTGTTTTATTTTTATTGCTAATGGTTCATGTTTCAAATTAAATTGTGAAAATGCTTTATTTTATTTTTAACTTCGTCTTAACTACATATAAAGGTATTTTGCAAAAGATAAGTGTAAGGGAAATCTAAATTTGTTTTTAAAGAACGAATTGAACATGAATCATAACAATATTAAATAAACATACATATTAGTATTTGTTTGAGTCAAATGCTTGTATCGAGTCATAATGAAGTTTTGCAGGATTCCATGAATTAAGGCATTGATTTTCCCAGAAATTTTCCGAAAACTAAACATAAAAATTCTGTCAGATCAGTTCTGACGGCGTTAGGGTTCACAACCTGACGGCGTTAGGTAATAATTTTCTGAAAATTTTGCAAGTTTTGTTTTTCTGCCGGGATTGTGGAAATTTGCTAAAACTTTAACTTATAAACTCCAGGAATCTGCAAACACTTATTCCACAAGCATTATATCCTTATATAGATTTTACCGCCGATTTTATGCGAGGTTTGCCTTGATTGTTTTCCCAAGCTTAACAGGTTATATTGGACAAGGAGATATACATGGAATCAAGCCTTTGGCGCTGCTTTAATCTTGAAGCTTCTACATCATCTTGGAGGAGGATTTAGACATGTTACCACACCATCCACACCAAACGAACCAGGGGAGTATTTGTTTCATTTTTTTTTCATTTTCTTTACTTTTACATCTTTTTATTGAACATNGAGATATACATGGAATCAAGCCTTTGGCGCTGCTTTAATCTTGAAGCTTCTACATCATCTTGGAGGAGGATTTAGACATGTTACCACACCATCCACACCAAACGAACCAGGGGAGTATTTGTTTCATTTTTTTTTCATTTTCTTTACTTTTACATCTTTTTATTGAACATTGGGGACAATGTTCAGCTTAAGTGTAAGGGGTAAATGAAGACACCTTAGAAATTACAATTGCATTTGATTTTTGTTTGTTTAATGGTAGATGTGTAATAAAACTGAGAGAAATATTTGTTAGGGCAATTTTAGCACCAAATTTAAAATTTTTTACAACATATAGGAGTGAAACTTTAGTCTTAATAAGCGTCTTATGGATAGGAGTCATATGACTAGCACAAATACCGTACCACTCAAAAAAAAATTTCACCCCAAATATGTGAGGTTCCGTTCGCCCCTAGATTTAATAGGAAAAGCATTTATGCTTGTGTGTGTACCGGTAGTATTTAGATTCTATAACTTGCGTTAGTGACCATCCCAAGTCCACAAGTGAGACTACATTCCTGTAGTTAGATTTGCTACATGATAAGAGGCATTAGGATAACCCCTTGTTTTACACCTGTGTTATTATAATTACATTGACTTCATTGGTCAAGTAATTCTCCCACACCTTTGCGACGTACTCATTTTTAGTACACGATACCCCTAGTACAACCCCCAGAGCCTATCTTTTTCGTTTCTAACTTTAAGCATTTTACTTAAAGAAAGAATTTGTTTACAATCCACCCCCAAATGTACACCCAAATCGCCTTAGCCTACCTTGTATGCACTCATCTTTAGTGCATTATTGTGACAACATTTGTTTAAACCCTTAGTTAATTATCTAATTGATTACATGGTTGCTAAGTCGAGACATATCTTGTACATATTGTTTTGGGACGATTAGGAATCATGGGTAAATTACTAATGTAATGGAGTAATGGGGAAGAAGTCAATTATTACCCCCATATGTGCGTTAATATTTTAAAGTACTCCCAAGTGTTTCGATTATCTTAATTCGAGTCATTAGAATAAGTTATTAGTAAAGTATGTAAAAGTTCAAGTGTAAGGGGAGAACCGAGGCCCCTATGATGTATTATTTTGGATGGTAGGGTAAGAGTGTATGCAAAAAAATAAAAAAATAAAATAATAATAATAATTAGAAAAAGAAAAGAGAAAAAAACATACGGACTACCATCCCGTTTCCTTTTATTTTTATTTATGTTTTTGTTATTTTCCAATTAGCTTAAGTTGAGTCGAGTCTTGGCTTAGCAACGCCGCATTGTACATGTATTTGATCAAGATAATTAACTCGCCACCAGTAAAAATATCATTTATTCCAACAAACCGTGTTTATCATACCCCTACACCTAACATTACAACCCTTGAAAAGCCCTCTTTGATAGTTTATCTTAGGTGCTTACGCCTAGTGGAGGAGGTTTTTGATCCTTTCCCAAGCCTATGGTAATCTATTTGCTATGACAGGTAGTGAGTGATATTTTTCCATTTCCATTTAGTTATATAGGTTTATAACACCCGAAAGATGAGAGTATCCAAACACTATTTGTGAGGTGCTAGTGTATGATTTCCGTGCTTGTTATGACTAGGGTGGAATGACTATTTATTGTAATTACTTTTATATTAGTGTTAAATGACCCCTAGCTCATATTTTGATTGGAATAAAAGCGCATTTGCTTGAGGACAAGCAAATCTCAAGTGTAAGGGTATTTGATGAGGCGAAAAGTGTTACGCTTTTAGGGGGTCATTTAAGCCCTAAATCGTGATTTTATGATCAAATATTGCCTTAAATCGATCCTTTTGTCATTTTAGGTACTGTTGGGAGGAATTCTGGAAAACATTCCATTTTGGACGTTTTTGGAGCATAAAAGTTAAGAAAACGACAAAGTCTCTAAAGCATGCTGGAAATCCTACCTGACGGCGTCAGGAGCTATAAACTGACGCCGTCACTTGAAGACAAAGGAGTTGGATTCACAATTTACCAGATGCCCAAGTGAAGAATTCAAGACTTAATCACTAACGGCGTCAGGTGTTAAGAAGTCTAGGGCGTCAGGTGTAATGCTAAAGAGAGACGGCCCATGAGGATTTACAAGGTGATGGCGTCAGAAGTAGATCTAGGTGATCTGAAAACCCTAAACGCGGCGAGTTGATGGCGTCAGAGTCTAAAAGCTGACGCCGTCAGAGTGTAAAATCAATATATATTTTAGGATTTTCTTTCATTAAAAGTGTGTAACATTGGAGAGAGTTTTGGTGTAACCCTAGTACGAACTTCCTGCACTTTTTAAGGGTTTCAAACCCTTAAATCTTCCATGTTTCATTGAAGATAAGTAATCATTCAATCATTCAATATGTCTATGTGTTGTTTGATTTTATCTTACGCTTGTCTTTTATTTAGCATGCTAGGCTAGGTTTGTTTGTGTTTGCTTAGATGTAATGAAACCTATAGTTATTGATTATTTATTGATTGTTTATTGTTAGTTGTTGTTGGGTGAATGTTTATCGATGTTAGGCTTAAGAAAACTAGCTAAACTCCTTTGGTAACCTGCTTGATGTCTTAAGAAACATGAATCGGATGGCACTACGATTATTATGGTTGTATTTAATGCATAAGTGACTACTAAGGAGGCCATGGTTAGGATACTAAACGTGTCGCCATAGAAAGAGGTAGAAGCTTATAGAGTTAGGGAAGATCATGCACGACCCTATGAATGGTATTAAGGAATACAACCCGTCACCCACGCAACTATAATAAGCTTGTCAATCAATAAAAGATAACTAGGGAGTAATGAAGTCTAAGTAAACACGTTTTTCTCCTTATAAGTTTCACAACTATTTAATTTTCTTGTTATTTTATTTTATTTGTATTTGTAGTTTATTTGGGTTAGTTGACTAGCAACTAATTCCGCCCACTCCTTTCAAAACCGAGATTTTTACCTACTTTCCATTAAATATAAAAATACAAAAAGAATCATCCCTCATCTCTAGGCCTAATTAGACTACTTTCAATCCTAATGAACACTATTCCCTGTGGAGAACGATCAATCCCCCGGTACTTGCCACTTCACTATACTACATCGGTCAGGTACACTGCCTGGTGGGGATTGCAAGCTTCTCAAGATCCCTTGAGAGGTAAAACATTTTGCGTAGACCGCAATCCACGCATCATGCATCTTCTATAAAAGTGACAACATACTTTTTATTCCTTAAGAAAGGTGTAGCATAAAATTCACATAAATCACTATGTATCAACCCCAAAACATTAGAATCTCATTTTATTTCTTTGAAAGGTTGTCTAATGATTTTTGTTAACATGCAAGTGTTGCATTTTTCTAAGTTGGTATCAACTCTAGAATTAAATTATCTTTTGACAGAGCAATCATACATTTATAGTGAACGTGTCCTAAACGTGCATGCCACATAGAAGAATCAACAACTTTAGAGCTAAGCACACAAACACTACTAAAATTATTAGAAACTTTATTAAGATTTAACATAAACATGCCATTATTATAGTATCTAAAACCAACAAATACACCACGTCTTGATAAGATATACTTATCAGATTCATACACTTGTTTATAACCATACTTATTTAAAACCGGAATAGATATAAGGTTCTTCCTAAGCCCTGATACATACACAACATTAACTAAAATAATAGTTTTCCAGAACTGAATTCTAAAACTACATTTCCACATCCAAATATTTGTTTGGTTGACTCATCGCCCATATGAAGAATGGATCCATCTTGCACCGGATGAAAAGTATCAAACCAACAATGATCCTTACATACATGACAAGTTGCACCCGATCCAATCCACCAAACAAATTCATCATCCTGCACATAAAATATTTCAAATATATGTGACACATAATGATTAAAAGGAATTACATCAAAGTAAAATTCAGACCTTGTGATGAATTAGGGTCCTTAGACCCTTGTCCCGAACCAGAAATGTTACCACCATTTTTCTTTTTACCAACACGACAATCCTTTTTGTGGTGACCCATTTTGCTACACTTCCAAAAAGTCAATCTAGACTTTTTGTTGGATCCATCGTTGTTACTACCATTCTTCCTTTTCTTTCCATTGGATTTTTTTTGTTATTCTTGTTCTTACCATCTTCTATCATATTCACTGAAGAAGAACCAGTAATTTCTTTACCCTTGCCTTTGCCACTTTCTTCCACCCTTAGAGATTCCTATATGCGAAAGTGGCTTCCCAGTTGTACAAGTGACAACTCGTCCTTGTTGTGTTTGAAATCCTTCCATAAGGGTGGAAGTTTGTCTATGATAATAGACACAGAAATGGATGCATCCATTTTCAAACCCTTTTGTGTAAATTGTCCCAGAATTCGAAGGAGTTCGTGATATTGTTCCATCACAGACCTTGAATCAACCATCTTGTAATTATTAAAATTACTAACAAGCAACTTCTTACTTGAAGCATCTTCTGCCATGTATTTTGATTCAAGTTGGTCCCATAACTCCTTTGCCAAATCCACGTTTTGATACACTTCAAATAAAGCATCTGACATACCATTTAAGATGTGTCCACGACAGATGTAATCGTCAGTCTCCCACTTGCATCGTCTCCTTTCTGATCCAGCGTCTCATCTTCCATTAGTTAAGGCATGGGGGTACTCAACAGATATACAACCTTCAACGTTGTGAGAAAAAAGTGCATCTTCTTCTGCCAGCACCTGAAATCATTTTCCTCAAACTTATCTAACTTCCCAAACTTCACAGTCATATCCTATCAGTTTCACCCATGATTAAAACCAAGAAATACTTTCATCTATCTAAGAAAATATATTGGCGTGTGAATGGTTTATAATCTGGATATCAGTCTGAATTATGTAATCACTTTCATATTATAGTATTTCGACCCTATATGCCTCGGGTTTACAAAATTGTTAATAGGAAAAGACAAAGTGTTGCAATTGAAATCTAGGGCACGAGAAATCAATGAGAAATGTTATTGGAGAGATTGGTTGAGCTCTTGACACGTTTCTAAAAAAAGATTCATCGTATGTACGTCATCAACTTTTAACTCTCACCGTATGAGAAAAAGTGACATCTTTGATAATATTTGTTTTTACCATTCTTTTTTGTTTAAGTCTAAAAGTCGTATGCTTTATAGTTGGATTGATTAGTTAAAATCTCTCATGTAGTTGCTAGCATCTTGCTAGTTTTTCTTTATTAATGAAATTGTCGTTCCAAGAAAAATTTTAATTGTGATTAAATTTATTATTTTGCCATATTTGAGTAATTTGAAAGTTTTAAAGAATATTGAAGTAATTTGATTTTTTGTAAAAATATTTATGTAATAATGAAGATTTTCAAAGATATAGTCGAAATTCTCCATAGTTAAAATACTTATTAAGATTTGCTATTCGTGCATTCTCATTTATATAAATTTGTATTTCTTTGTTTACGTTGGAGTAGCAAATTTAAAGGCTATCCTTAAATTTAAAAAAAAAAAAAAAAAAAAAAAAAAAAAAAAAAAGCAATTGGCGGGAAACACCCTCCTTTTATTTTGGGGTTCGCGGCTTTGTAAAAAAACATGTAAAAGTCTTTTCTTATATTTTGAATGAATATTTAAAAATCCTTAACATTAAGGAATACAGCAGTCAAACGTAAAGGCTTGCTACTGATGAATTGAATCATTTGGGGGGCTGATCATAAACTTTTCTAGTATTTATTTATAATTATATATCAAAACTGAATTAGATTTGAAAAGCACTTTATTAATTAACACACAGAAGATGTACTTATATATATGTGTGGAGATACTAAAAGTCTAAAACTATAATATTCATAAATCTAATATGTATAATGGTATTGGGACGTTATAAGAAGGTGGTACACATTATGATTTGGTCATGAAGTACGAAGCAATACGTTTGATAGCGAAAAATAATTGGCCAAGATTTTGTTCCCTTTAGAATTGATTGATATTCACATGCCACCGTTTTGTACAATACTAAACAGTAAACACGTACCCTTTCCCATTGCCATTGATTTCGACGATGCCAAATAGGCACGCTACCATTTGATACGCTGGTTCAGCAAAAATATAAAAAATAAAATAATAAATAAATAAATAAATAAATAAAAATAGCACCTACGCATTTTGTTGTCTTAATTTTCCTTAAATCGCTTCCTAACGTAACTTTTTATTATACAAATGAACTGGCCTGTTTTA
Source organism: Artemisia annua (assembly GCA_014162995.1). Classification (NCBI taxonomy): domain Eukaryota; kingdom Viridiplantae; phylum Streptophyta; class Magnoliopsida; order Asterales; family Asteraceae; genus Artemisia; species Artemisia annua. The sequence goes on along the minus strand of LBNU01011675.1, from coordinate 28,081 downwards.
TGATTTATATGTACATATCACTATAGTTTGGTAGGGATATATAATGAATGTGGTAAAATGTGTTGGATTTGATGGCTTGGATAGATCTCAAAACACGTCATCACAATACCGTGATTCCATGGAAGGGGTTTCGTGTTAAAACGTTGATCTGGTCGACAATGATTGTTGAAATTATTAGATCTGTCTTCAAGCGGTAGAATGTATGTTAACTGTTTTGGAAACTAAAATATACGTATCAATAGAAACTAAGCAAGTAACTAGAAATTACAAAACAACAACATGAAGACAACTATTTTTTTATTTTTTTTATTATTATTATTATTATTTTTTTTGTTCAAAAAAACATCCCTAAACGACTATCTCTGAGTGAAAAAAAAAAAAGATCCCTAACACTTTCAATCGGTTTTCACATAATCCGCCAGTTCTTTTGCTTTTCTTGCACTAATTTGTAATAGTTGTTAATTAACACTTGTGTTAATTAGTTCCTTGCCCAAATCTGTGTTTAGAATTCACAAATTACTGGTTGTTTTGTATGATCGGTTTTGTTAAGATTTTTTCTAGGGATAATTCCAAAAATGACCAAGTTGCCCAATCGCTGGGGCTTTTTGACCTTGGATTTTGAAAATTCTTGTTTTGACTAGTTGCAAAAGTTGCCCAACACGTGTCACCCCCCATGGGACGCCAAGTGTCCAAGTTGCCCGAAATTTTGGCGGCGTTGCCCAAAATTTGTCGGAGTTGCCTAAAAAAATGCCACTTGTCGTCCCCCTGTTAAAGGTTGCGTTGGGCAACTGGTCAAAACAAGAATTTTCAAATCTAAGATCAAAAAGCCCCAACGATCGGGCAACTTGGTCATTTTTGGAATTACCCATTTTTTCTAATCGTCCTTTATTGAAACCTTAATTTGCCTCTAATTTAATCCCTCCAGTTTTCAATCATCTCTTGCTTGGATTCTCTGATTCAACGTGGGTTAACTTGGTTTATTGGAGTGGTGATCGATCCTTTAGGGTTTGTTCTTGAACCGACTTTATTATTGCTTTATATTTAATCGGTTATGTTTGGTTTCTTTTTTGTTGATCGCACCATACACTGTAATAAAAGTCGGTTCTCTCATTCTTCTTGGTTTGGTTAATCGATTTATCTTATTGTTGGTACGATCATCATGGTTGGGGGTTAGTTTCTTTGAAGATTAACGCTTAAAACTCTAACGTTTTAGTTAGGGTTTTACTTTTTCGATTACTGGTTGTGCTGCATGCTTGTTAACTGTTATTGTTTGGTTGATTATTGGGTTGTTTACTGTATGTGGGATTAAAGAGATGGAGAAGGGATTTCTTAATATTAATGTTGCATCAAAAAGGTCGAATTCTGGTATGAGTTCTGCTGGTGTTGATATGGATTCTGTTGGGGGTACACAAGCTGTGGATATTTCTCATGATCACGTTGATGCTGCTTCTTTAGTGACCAGTTCTGAACTCGTGAAGCTGGTTTCACGAGTTACTCATGCTGATGATCAATGTTCTACTAAGCCACGTGTGGTGGCTGACCCACAAGGGGTTGCACTAATGGCTAACGTGGATATATCTGGTTTTAAACCTTCTAGTTCTATAAATAAACCCGTTAACACATTGGATATAGAGGAGGCTGTTTGGTCAGTTTCTAAGGTTATTAAACCTCAAGTTACGTTGGATACAACTACTATAAACACTTCAAGTAATGTTAACGTAGCACCTAGTGTAGTTTATACAAAACCGTTGGATGTCAATAATGAGCATGTGAAGCCGATTTCACATGCACCTTCTTCTGGTGGTCTTTGGAGTCTTAATGGTGATTTTACGAGTCGTAATGAGTACATTGGGCATCGTACTACTGCTGCTACAAGTGAGTCTGTTAAGGAGGTTAATTTTGTTCCAAACATTTCTTGTGAACAGGCTCATACACATGTGGTTGTTCCTACACCTGTGGATACGAGTTTTAATGTTGCTATGAAGTCACAAAACTTTAGTATGACTCTTTCTCAGCCTAACAGTAGGGTAGTTTCTCAAATGGTCAGACCAAGTGTTTTGAAACAGACTGCGTACTAATATGAGTGTACCTATCGTGAAGCCGGTTTTATATGCAGGTGCTACGTCTAATGAGCCCAAGAAACACAAGTCTAACTTTGTAGGCTGAAGTGAATAAAACAAATGAAATGGATCTTTCCGTTCCTATGAAAGTGGTAGAAGAGGTAAACTCCAGATTTGTGAATACTCTATATGGTTATTTTCTTAGTAAACGTATTGCTTTTCCGATTGTTGATTATTATGTGTGTAATGCGTGGGCTAAGTATGGTATTTAAAAAGTTATGATGAATGTAAAGGGGTTCTTTTTCTTTACGTTGACCACTCCTAAAGGTGTTGAAGATGTTCTTGAAAATGGGCCATGGATGATTAGAAATGTGCCTATCATTCTTAAAAACTGGACACTAAACACTAATCTGCTAAAAAAGGATTTGACTAACATTCCGGTGTGGGTCAAATTCCATGATTTTCCCCTTGCTGTGTTCTCTGATGACGGTCTCAGTCTCCTTGCCACATTGATTTGTACTATGAAAATGTTAGACTCTTACACTAGTCAAATGTGCTTGGAATCGTGGGGCCGAATTAGTTTTGCTAGGTGTTTGATTGAAGTGAAGGCGGATGAGGTGTTTAGGAAGAGCCTCACTGTTGAGATACCCTTACTTGATGGGACGGGTTCTACGATTGAAAAGATTCGGGTTGAATATGAGTGGAAACCGCCTCCGTGTGATACGTGTAAGCTTTGGTTATACCCTGGTTGATTGTCCTAAATCTGTTCCACCTCCTACCCAACCTACACAGCGTGTTAATGATGGTTTTCAAACGGTCAATAACAAAAGTAAGGGTAAGAATGGTAGGCAAAGTGCACGAGGCAAAGGAGGATTCAATAAACCTACTGTGGGTCCTAAGTATCAATATTAACCTAAAGCTCCTCCTCCCGAGCCTAAAAAGGAGGATGGTACAAAGAAGAAGGCCACTGAAGTGGCTAGTACCAGCGGGACCAAGATTTCTACAACGAATCCTTTTGATGCTCTTAATATGATCGATACTGAAGAATGTGGCAATTCTACTAATGTCGTGGCTCAGGATGGGGCTGAGTTGGATTCTGGCAGTACAATGGAAGCTTAGGAGGTTGGTCCTACTCCTATTGTTGAGAAAATTGTGGAGCTTGAAAAGCTAATTATTAATGGGAAAGCTACTCTTGTGGATGATGATGGTCATCCTATTAAAAAGGTAGATTATCAGGGTGATAAAAAGGGAGCTAAGGTGGATGGGTCTCAAAAGACTGGTAATGTATCACAAGAACCGCTTGTGAGTGTTGTGAAAGAGAATGTGCAAGCCGCGGCTACTAAGTCTAGTTCTTCTTTTTCTCAGTCTACTTCTTCTACTAAGAGGGTTAACCCATTCTCTAAGGTGGGAGAGATTATTGATTCCGACAGTGATGAAGATGAGGTTGTGAACACTTTTGATGAGTCAGTGAACCTATCTAGTGGTGGTCATGATCGTGAAGATGATTATGATGACTGTGATTTTGATGATTATGCGAAGCAGGTCTACTATCTTTCAGGGAATTTGGATGCTTTTTATGACTTGTATGGTATCAAGCTCTAAGGCTTGGTAGGAAGTAATTTTGTTTTCGTAGGAGTCTAATGTTATNGAGAAAATTGTGGAGCTTGAAAAGCTAATTATTAATGGGAAAGCTACTCTTGTGGATGATGATGGTCATCCTATTAAAAAGGTAGATTATCAGGGTGATAAAAAGGGAGCTAAGGTGGATGGGTCTCAAAAGGCTGGTAATGTATCACAAGAACCGCTTGTGAGTGTTGTGAAAGAGAATGTGCAAGCCGCGGCTACTAAGTCTAGTTCTTCTTTTTCTCAGTCTACTTCTTCTACTAATGGGGTTAACCCATTCTCTAAGGTGGGAGAGATTATTGATTCCGACAGTGATGAAGATGAGGTTGTGAACACTTTTGATGAGTCAGTGAACCTATCTAGTGGTGGTCATGATCGTGAAGATGATTATGATGACTATGATCTTGATGATTATGCGAAGCAGGTCTACTATCTTCCAGGGAATTTGGATGCTTTTTATGACCTGTATGGTATCAAGCTCTAAGGCCTTAGTAGGAAGTAATTTTGTTTTCGTAGGAGTCTAATGTTATCTTTTGAGTAGTGGTTTATTTTCTTGTTTAGAGAATACAAAGTATCTTGTTATGTAAGCTTTTCCGCCTATGTAACGGGCTGAGATATGTGATTCACTCATATCTTTCATACTTAAACGTTTTTTGGAGTAATATATTTACCGGGTCTTTTGACCTTTTACCAAAAAAAAAACATGGATACAACGTTACTACTACTACTAAAAAAAAAGGTATTTATTTAATAGTATATAATTATATATTTCATGTTCATTTACCCTGTGTTCTATATTGATATTAGTGATGATAGTAACGTAGTGTTTGGTATGTTGTAATCAAAGCCGGGATAGAAAAGATTATTACGATATAAAAATATTGTTTGTTTACATTTATAGAATGTTAAGGGTCCCCTACTTTTTTAATGTTAAGGAATGACCCATTACACCAAAATTATTCGTTAAGGGTCCCCTACTTTTTTTTTTCAATACATCTTGTAATTGGAATCAAAATACATAAAACTCTATCATTAACTAACCACATTAAATAAATTTTCTATCATTAATGGGCATTTTAGTTTTTTTTTATTATCGATTCTATTACGTCTTATCATACAAACCAAACATGATTAACAACGACAATGAATCATTACATTACACAATTTATTCCATGACATCGTTTATTTTCATTCATTTGATATTTCATTCCGTCCCTAGAGGTAGCTAGTTGTAAGTAATCTAGTTTAGGGGTTAATTGTTTACCTATAGTTGTAGTCAACTAGGATTAGGAATGTCATTGTTTAGTATGCAAGCAATGGGCCGACCGACTGTAGACTTTTTGTTGGAATCAGTTTTGTAAGTCGACAACATACCCCCTCATCTCAATAATAGGTGAGAGAGGGGGGGGGCATCCTTCTTTGTACCGTCCATCTTTTCTTTACAACCGTTAATATACTATCGTGTGGGTTACTTCTTTTAGTTGTGTACGTCGATTGACTTTACGAGTTTGGTAATCCGCATACTTGCTTCCGGGTTGTTGACACAAGTTCAACAATTGGTATCTAGAGCTTTGGTTCGTAAAATTGGAAGCGAGGTCGATCTCGTAAAGGGTTCTTTTGTTGGCCGATCGTTCGACAACAAGGGTTCTTGAGTTTTCGGGTTTTTGAATATTCAAGGTTGTCAAGTTTTTACATGATTTTTGGGTTAACAAGAATCGGTTTGCAAGGTTCATATATATCGACAAAGACGACAATGTGAGTTTTAAGCAAGAGGAAGGTAGTTTGTGTTTTTGGCGGGTTGTTTTCAAAAACATAATGCGACACAAAGTTACAAAGAAAGGCTATATTTCTTGTTTCATACACGTGAAGGTCTTCTTGTTGCATGTAGAGATGCACAGATGGGCTAAAGCATGCGCCTAACTTAGGCACGATCTGGAAAAGCCTGAAAAAGCGCGGCCCAAAAAAGCTCAGCTCGAAGCCCGGTCTGGCCCAACTGGCCTAAATGGTGCTTATATGTTTCACCAAAGCCTGGCATGATCCGGTCCGGACTAAGCCCAATGCCCGAAAAAGCCCGGGTTTCTTTTGTATTTACTTAACAAAATTTTTGATAACAACGACCCTAAAAATTATTAGAAAAAACATTTAAATAGCCCAACAACTTCTCCTATGTATGGTAGGTCTTCAAGAGTTCAAGATGTGTAATGATAACGTACAAGATATTTGTAGCTTTGATATGATTTCGCTATTATTTTGTCATACAAAATGACATTTTGGACATTTGACTAACTGAAAGTTAAATGATTGTAATGAACTATTTATGTTTAGCTTCAACACGAATTTAGTAGTTCACTAAGGAAGGCCTTAACTAGGCAATGTTTATATGTGAACCAGGGAAGGCTACTTAATTTATTATTCAACCACTAAATTAAATAGGCAATGATTATATACGAACCAGGGAAAGTTACTTAATTTGTTATTCAACCCCTTAACTAGACAATGTTTATATGTGACCCAAGGAAGGCCTTACCCAGCCTAAACCTAAATGTCATCGTCACATTTGTGGGATTGTAAATTATCTAAACTGAACCAATGAAGGTTACTTAATTTGTTATTCAACCCCTTAACTAGACAATGTTTATATGTCACCCAAGGAAGGCCTTACCCAGCCTAAACATAAATGTCATCGTCACATTCGTTGGATTGTAGATTATATAAAATGTACAAGTTACGTCCTTATACATATGCATGTTGCTCATAAAGAAAAGAAGAAAATTGTAAATATGAAACAAATAAATCTAGTAAGAACTTGAATATACAAATTGTATACTATACAGTTGAAAGACTTAAGATTCCATTTTTTATTCTCTTGTTGATCAACTTTTCAACACAACATCGTCACTCCGTCTCGCTTTGTCTTTCTTGAATACCATTCATACGAAACTACAACTCGCCTAGTTCTTCTCGCTTATCATTCAAACAAATCTTGTAAAATATAAACAGGAATTGTAAGGACCTTTTTTCGGAAATGAGGAATTGTAAGGACCTTTGAAATTAAATCCTCTTATACATGTTGGGACGGATGCCTTGGTGAGCTTAGTTGTGAAAAAGCAGTGGGTTGTATTATGAAGGTTGTTGGATGATCTAACGAGGCCCGTTGTGTGAGGGTGTCGGATAGGAAGGCAGCAAAACAAGCCAAAGCAGGTGTTACGAACATTATCAGACCGCAAGGAACCATCCATAATTGGCTATTGCTTGGATGATACTTAATTTCCCATAAAAGCAATATCAACCCTCCTGCCATACTTAGTAAAAATGATCCTAGACATGCTATCCATACCTTGATCATCTTCATTCGAGTTTGTTTCTCAGCGTTATACGAAGAACCCATATCAATTGATCGATCCAATCCGCAGAAATATTAATACATCACTCATGATATGAACATCTTGCAAATATACCTATGATATATATATTGATGGTAAGAACCTATTAGCCTGTGGAAGATAAGAAATGAAGATTGGGGTTGTGAAAGTAGGGGGACTATATATATAAAAGACGCATGCACGGTGACATCATGGATAAAGACATCTAAATTATGATATATTAAGAGAGTTAACGTGCCCGGCCCTTTAACAAAGCTAGCTAGCAAGCTGTTGTTAGTTAATTTCCAGACAGATTTACCTATGTTATAATATTATTTTAGATTCTAAGATTCTAAGGTGCATCGTAGAAGTGGGTTAATAAGCAAATCGGCTTTGTAGAATGGGGTTCGGTTCGACATCTAGCCACACACTTGCAGAGAAAAACTGCTTTTCATTATTTAAAATAACTTCATTTACTACCCTCAAGCTCAAAATACATTATACGGAGTAGTTTTTATTCACATCCATTATTTTATAGTTTTCACTAGTTATAATGCCCGCGCACGCGCGGGTTTTTTTTAAAATTTTTTGAATCATACATTTTTATTTATTAAAAAACAAATAATTTAATCTTTGTTTTGTTTGATTTATGATGTTTAATTATAGTTTTTTATTATTAAAGATAATTATTTAAAAATTTTAATCCTATTGTTAATTGCATCTTATCTATANAAACAAATCTTGTAAAATATAAACAGGAATTGTAAGGACCTTTTTTCGGAAATGAGGAATTGTAAGGACCTTTGAAATTAAATCCTCTTATACATGTTGGGACGGATGCCTTGGTGAGCTTAGTTGTGAAAAAGCAGTGGGTTGTATTATGAAGGTTGTTGGATGATCTAACGAGGCCCGTTGTGTGAGGGTGTCGGATAGGAAGGCAGCAAAACAAGCCAAAGCAGGTGTTACGAACATTATCAGACCGCAAGGAACCATCCATAATTGGCTATTGCTTGGATGATACTTAATTTCCCATAAAAGCAATATCAACCCTCCTGCCATACTTAGTAAAAATGATCCAAGACATGCTATCCATACCTTGATCATCTTCATTCGAGTTTGTTTCTCAGCGTTATACGAAGAACCCATATCAATTGATCGATCCAATCCGCAGAAATATTAATACATAACTCATGATATGAACATCTTGCAAATATACCTATGATATATATATTGATGGTAAGAACCTATTAGCCTGTGGAAGATAAGAAATGAAGATTGGGGTTGTGAAAGTAGGGGGACTATATATATAAAAGACGCATGCACGGTGACATCATGGATAAAGACATCTAAATTATGATATATTAAGAGAGTTAACGTGCCCGGCCTTTTAACAAAGCTAGCTAGCAAGCTGTTGTTAGATAATTTCCAGACAGATTTACCTATGTTATAATATTATTTTAGAATCTAAGATTCTAAGGTGCATCGTAGACATGGGTTAATAAGCAAATCGGCTTTGTAGAATGGGGTTCGGTTCGACATCTAGCCACATACTTGCAGAGAAAAACTGCTTTTCATTATTTACAATAACTTCATTTATAACCCTCAAGCTCAAAATACATTATAGTTTTTATTATTTTTTATAGTTTTCATTTTAAAAATATATATGCATGAAAATTTCTTTCGTCTAGGACTTGTTATATGCAATGAAGTCATTGTATCAAGCTGGATGGAAAATATATTAATTTCTCAACGGAATAAAATTTCTTTAACATTACGTCAATGGAAAGAAACATAATCCAAAGATAATATTTAGATAATATATATGTCTCTGCTAATTAAATTTGATCTACACACGTATGTATATTATTATACTATAGGTTTTGCTAACATATGCCTACAGGACTCGTATTAACGTGTGTTAATAAAAGAATTGTCATGGTTTATTCAAGCGAAAATTATGTTCAAATATAGCAACTTTTTTTTTTTTTTTTTTTTTTTTTTTTTTTTTTTTTTTTTTTTTTTTTACCATGGTTTCCGACCTTTTCGGCCGACTAATCCACGGGGTTTGAACCCACCGCCACACAAACTCAAACCAGGTGAAGCCCTCCCTTTTCAGGAGGTTGGCGTAGCCACTTAAGGTTGTTTGCACCTAGCAGGAATTGAACTTGAGACCTCACACATTTTAGAGTAATAGTCACAAGCCCTTTTACCACTAGGCTACCCTTAAGTGGTTAATTTATCATTTTATTTAATATGAATTAAATGCATTTTTTGCTAAATAAGAAAGTCTGTAATTATTAATTACACCGCTAAACCCTTATACTATTACTGTTAGTTTAGTACTACTAAACTACATTTAGGGTGCTTTTGTTATGCTACCTGGAATCACTATTGATGTTAGTTTGATTGGAGGAGTTATGGGATTGAGGATATCATTTTCAATGTTTTCGTTTGGTATAAAAATTGTGGTATGTATATCAAATAGTGGTCCCCGTCAAAGTGAGTGGAAGGACTAAGAAAAAGATGGGGCCCACTAGTTTGATTACCAAATCTTGAATCAAACAAATGAAATCACTATGAAAATCATAGTTTAATACCCATTAACGTATACCAAACGCACCCTTATAGGCATTACTTCTTCCAGGCATGCTTTTGCTAAAGCCATACTCAATCGGGGTGAAGTAAACAGTAACTAACGGTCGTTAAGTAACGACCGTTATCTATAATATTTAAAAAAAAAAGTCCAACACAGATTTACGTAATTGGTCCTTCACGTTATAGGTCCCTTGCAAAGTGAGTCTTTCATGAATAACTTTGCAACGAAACACTAACGTAATCACTATTTTCGTAACAAAATTAAAAAACAATTTATGAAATAGTTCTTGAGGTTATCAATCTGTTACAGAGATAGTCCTTGGCGCTCCGCAGCAGAGCACCACGAAAATCAATAATTTTGTATTCAAACATCCCGCCGCAAAACGTAATCTTTTATATAATAAAAGAATTACATCATTTCGGAGTGTTTTTGCAAAACCCTTCTCATTGAAAAAAATTAGACCAATAGGAGAACTCGATTTTGCCACGTAGGCGAAATCGAGCAATATGATTGGGCAATAGAAAGTCAAAATTAAATTGATTTTGTTCAAACTTAATAAATTTGGTAGAGAAATTTAGTTAGTAAAAAAAATGCATAAAAATATAGGTGTCAAATTTATGAAAACAAAAACTTAAAAAAAGAGGAAGTAATTAATAAAACTTTAGTGGTTGAATTTTACATAAAATATATGGAGCTAAGTGTAAAATTACAAGTTTTCATGTTTTTTAATAACTTTAGAAAAAACACAAATAACCCCTTACACTTTATACCCCTTATACTTTATAATATGAACTTTGTTTAAAATGACATGAGTATTAGTATTAATTTCAGACTTTCATCTATTTAAATTTCAAAATTTTGTAAATATGCGAATTAGTTTTAATATTGTTAGTTGTAGACTTTAATCCATTAGAATATATTTTTTTAAATAAGGACTCATGTTATTCTATTTAAAAGTTTAATGTATGCGTACACGGGTTTAAATATTAAATACGGCTAAATTATTAGTAACGGGAATATAAATATCAAATGGTAAGCACGAGTTACTGTGATATGAAACTTAGCAGGTGTTTGCTGTCATTAATAACACTATGGGTATCAACCAACGGTCTAAAATATGGGTGTCTTTTACCTTGATGATTTAGGTCAATTGTAAAGAAATTTGCACTAAAGCGAAAGGTCGGTAAGAATTCAAACAATCCTAAAAGACTTGTGAATGTACTATTTGTCATTTTTTTCATGCATTTATAATTTACTTATACAAGTAATTATAATTTCCTTATATAGTTGGGTATTAGAGAAAAATTATTTTTACACATTAGACATAAATGTAAGATTAAATTTGAGTTCTACCCATCACATCTTTTTTTGTTTCTCTTTATGTAATAAAGATGCTATAGTGTGAGCATCTATGTTAATTTGGTAATTTTATGATCAAACATGAGAAGTAAATAGCACAAACTTATGAAAATGTAATTTTCTAAACAAAAAGGTACATTAATAAACATAGTATGATGGTTATTCATAATCAAGGAAATAAATCAATTTTCAAAGCTATCTAAATATGCTACATATTTTAACGAAAATATAAGTAAAAGAAAGACCACAATTACAAAATACATCGTAAATTGATAGTATGGGTTTGCAAAACTAAAAGCATATATCACTAACATGTCATGCAAGTCAAGTATTATCATGTGATTTTGCTTGAATAATAAAATATAATTTTTAATCAAAAAGCATTCTTCTAAAATAATAGGTAGATTATAACATATATACATATGATTTTTTATTTTTAGTCCACCAAGTAAAATCAATTGAAACATGTTAAGTGATTCATTTATTAATCGATAATAATACATAATCAAAACAAAATTTTAAAAACCCTGTGCGTGCACAGGTATTATAACTAGTTAAACTATATAGCTACACATTATTTTATTTTTAGCTATGAAAATCATATAAGGATCTTATATAATGTTAAACTATATATATTTTATAGCTACACATTATTTTAGGTGTGCTTTTACTGGCATAGATAAGTAATCATAATATCATATGCTAAATTTGTCCAAGCTAAATTAAAACTGATATATCAGTATGCTATGATTTAGTTAACTCAACATGTAATGATGTACAACCCAAACACGATTTTAAAAAATCATTTGCAACAGCTATACATAGATGACCAACAAAAATGGCTATGTTTGGTGCAGAGCTTTTTTGAGCTTCTTGGGGCGATGAGTGGTGAGGAATGAACTTTTTGATTTTAGTGTTCGTTTGGCAAAAGAGTGGTGAGCTTTGCTATTTTTTAGAAAAACTCATTTTTCCAATGCTTCTTTAAAAAGCTGTGAGCGATGAGCAGCGAGTTGTGGCTACTGCTCACAGCTACTTTTGCCAAACATACACAACAAATAAGCATAAATGGTCTGGCAATAAACAAACTTTAGCAAACCAACCTGGCGTGCAAACAAAGGCCTGGCAATAAACAAACTTTAGCAAACCCAACAAAGTAACGACCGTTATCTTTATTATTAAAAAAAAAAAAAAAAAAAAAAAAAAAAAAAAAAAACACCTTCGACAAAGATTTTACATAATTGGTCCTCCATGTTATAGGTCTGACTAACTTTGCAACGAAACGCTAACGTAAAGACAATTTCTGTAACAAGATTAAAAAACAATTTATGAAAATAGTCCTTTGGGTTATCGATCCGTTACAAAGTTAGTCTTTCGCGCTCCGCAACAGAAATCAATAATTTTGTATTGAAACATCCCGCCGCGAACCGCGAAGCTTCAGAACTCGTATATATACAATTATTGAAGAGGATTCACTGTTCATTAGGATACGTTCCCTTACTGCATAAAATTCTACTATATATCATTTCATGATGGACCGAATTCCAAGATTTTTTATAATACTATTTTAACGGATTCCCAGATTTCTGGTGAAGCGGTTTTTGTTTGACAGGTGGTAGCAAAACAGGCATTCTACTCGATGACTCATGTTATGGGACTATCAAAATCAACAATCCTCCCATTATCGTTATTTCATTTTTGCCTAAAACCATCATGACTCCCTTTTTGTTTATCTCTATGGTTCTACTCTTACGAAACACCGATCGAGGTGAGAGTTTTGTTTATTTTGTGTTATCCATAATTAAAGTGGTATGTTTATGTTTAGGATTTTAAGAGGTGTTGCTTTCTTTGTGTGCTTATTGGTTTCAAGATTTTGTGATATTTGATATGGGTTTTTGTTTAATTAGTGGATTTGCGAATGCCCAATTTATCCATGTTTTGAAGATTATGTCTTTTCAGGTTTGTCAATTGGTATTGAAAGAGTTGGTACAACAGATTATTGTTTATGGGTTTGTTTATCTATACATCTGCAATATCGGGTTTCTCAAATTTTTTTTCCTGTGTGATTGTTGTCCTAAACACATAAAATTAATCATCCGTTATGAAATTTAAAACAGACACACAGGTGCGGTGGTATATGGTATCGAGTGCTTTTCTATGGACCCACAACTCTGTAACTGAGTTTACTGAAAGGGACGGTATGCTGCGTTGTTTATGTTTAGTTATCATTAGTCACTTTATATGTTCTTCGTAAGACATGTGTCGTTGTGAAGCAGCCACAAATTAATAGAAACTACGCAAACGTTATTCATATGGTCGGCATACACCAGTTATATTGATGTTATGACTTTAGTTTCTGTCAAGATTGTTTTTTGTTTTTTGACTTTGTTATTATGTTTATGTTTTAGGTATAAACTGTTCCTGGATATGAGTTTCTGCTAGAACAACCATTGTAGAGTGGTTGTGACTATGAGAATAACCCCGCTTTCAGGTATCGTACATCCTACAAAAACAACGTCTCAATATTCCAACTAACTGGTCAAGTGATATGTACCTGATTTTTATTATACTTTTTGTTTGTAGGGTGAGGTGAATCGAAAACTAATGTGACCAAGAGCAGTTGAAGTGTTTAGCCGACTAATTCCTATGTTTCTGAATCAATGCTTTTTTCAGGTTCCATCTGATTTTGTAAGCAGAAATTTGAGAGTACTGAATTTGCAAGACCGTGTCCTGAAGGATCTAAGTGATGGCATCTTCAAAAGTTAGCAACTTAACTCGCAAGATGCAGAAATCTTTTTGTTACATGTATAATGTTAGAAACTATTTTCCCGCAAGATGTTCAAACGTATGTAATCTCATTACTTTTACTTTTCTTTAATTTGTCATTGAAACAACTCTTTCCTAATATTGGTTAATTGATTGTCAATTATGAATACAGGATATTGCGTCAATGTTACAGAAAAACAATAGCCTGAAGCCGAAAATCTCGGACTGAATTTTGAAAGCAACAAACAAAAGGTAATATAAGGTTCTTTAAAAACACTAGGGGTTTTATTTTTTATGTTTTCATTAGTTGGTACCTAAGTTTATTTCTGTCATTGATGAGTTGGATTGTTCATTTTCAGAAGTGAAAAAGAAGTGACATGATATGAAGGAAGTCGATGATAGAGCTCGAGGTACTTACATCGCGTTCCAGGTGAGCTGTACATGATTGTGGTTTTCCCCTTAATCTTTAGGCTATTTACATATTACTATCTATTTGGTAAAATGTAGAAAATGGAGTTGCAACAAGTTTGACATATCCTTGCATGTCTTTTTGTTTGTGGCAATGTTTTCAAGCCAGCAATTCCTGTAGCGTTGACTTCCCAATAATGAATGACCTGCTAACGGAACTCATGATTTGCTATTCACAAATTCAAGTCCCAGTAAGTGTGGCTTGCAATCATAGTTTTTCAACCTAATATGTAATGTATTGTGCCTTCATTAAGTTATTATGTAATGTGTTGCGCTCTCATTACATCTGTTATCCCGACTCCGTTGTCGGTGTGACAGAAGCACGATATGCGCCTCACGCAAGGGCAGGTGTAACAGGTCCAGTGATATCACAAACGGTTGTTCCACTACCTGCTGTAGCAGATGCGCCTACCAGCCATAGTCGACCCATAGGTATACTATCAACTAGGTTTTCAATACAATAGTTACTGATAGTAAACGTGTAATCTGTCCTTCATTGTATGTATACCAGAAACGGATAGTATGTCGCTGCATAATGAGGCACTTGCATCTCATCCAAACTAGAATTTCACATGCAACTGTCACAAATGAGTCTGGACCACATGTTTGACGAACAAGTATTCCATCTGCAATAACCTTTTTCGAGTTATTATGTTATTTATTATCATCTAATTACACCTGTTAACTTACATGTGTTGCAGATGTATCAGAAACGACAGAGGGTGTGTTCCGAGTACGACCAGTTGCGGCACATCCAGTGGACGCACAACTGGCTGTTGCAGAGGCTGCTGCAACAAACATGCCTACATTTGATTGCCTACCTACGGGTACTCCATTCATTTAAGTTACAACATGCCACTTCTTGATACTAAATATGTAATGTGAACCTCTGGTATGTACATGAAATATTAGGACCTAAACTGTTATCGTAACGTTTTCGATAAATATAATAACTGAAGGATCATCCGACACAGTTCGAAGACAACTGTTCACACAGGTTCTTGAAGAAATAGCTGAAGGCCGCATACAACAGACAGAGACCGCACACGCAGACGCTGAAACAATGCCAATAACAACTCCACAACAACCAAACACCAAAGACGAAGACAAACCAGTCACGCAAGCCAGCGAGAAAGAAAAGTACGAGTAACACAAGACAACAAGTCTGATAAATTGGTATGTAGCAAAACCTTAATGTAGCAGTAACATAATGTACAATAAATGAACGTAGGGTATCGGCACATGTATGTAGGATAAACTTGCAGGTGTGTGAAGAAAGGATGTCGCACTAGCGTAGCAGCCTGTAAAATTGCAAGTATAAACACGATAAGAAAAACGCTTGCAATGTTTTGTAAACATGATCCTAGCAATTCATCTATCCAGTTTTGTCTATTTACCGGCACATGCAACGATACGAAACATATGAGCAGGTTTGTCACACAGGTACAGAGGCCCCGCCGCAATGCGACGGGTTCCTTCTCCTTGTTACATATATAAACCACCTTTGAATGAGGTTAATTTGGCAACATCTTTTTTTAATATTAAAGGGTACGTAGACTAAAGGGTAATATAGTTTACAACTTTATTATATTACTCATAAGAGTGTAATATTTGTTTATCGTAACTTTTTTTAATTTTTAATTTTTTATTCTTGTTTATTATCTGGGTTTTTGATTTAACATTGCGAGTCGACAATCCCAGAACGACTATCTTTTTAATAGTTTAGAGTCGACGCAGATGAACCTTGCAATTATTATTAAGTTTCTGTTGCAAATCCGCTGCCAATTACCAAATGTTTGTAACGGATTTGTAATGAAACTTTGAGTTAACTTCTTTTACATTGAATCTTAAAGTGTTGTTGCACATCTGTTCCAAATTATCCAATATTTACAACAGAAACAAAAAGTTATTTATTGTATATTTAACGTTTTAAAATATGTTGCAATTCCGTGGCAAATTGTTATATGTACCGAAGGAACTTTAAACGGAAATTCAATTAATTCATTTATATTTAATTTTAAGCTATTGTTACAAGTCAGTTGCAAGTTATCCAATATCTTACTATGGATTTGCAACGCAAAGAAGAAAAACTTATTTATTATGTATTTAGGTTTTAAGATTCCGTTGCAGCTTATTAAATAGGGAAAATTCTAATTTTACGCCTAAAATCGAATTTAGCATCACAATTGAGTCAATTTTAATACAAGTTCCAATTTTGGTCATGTGCGACATGTGTTACTCCATACATTGTGTGACACGTGGCATGACACCCCTTTCATTTAACTATTTGTCAATCATTATATGACCCCACAAGTATTTTGTTTTATTCGACTTAGTGTGCGACTTACGGCTATGTTACTTGTACTAAGTGTGCTACTTACGGCACAAAATCTTTATAAGATTTACTCGGGAAGGAGCAAGTTAATATAATAATATTATTTTTACTATTACACTTTTTTAATTTATTTCCTTCTCGTTTCTCGCGCCTAATACTATTCCACCAACACAAACACTATTCCCACTAATCACCGATTCTAGATCTAAAAAACACACACATAACACACATTGTAGCGGTGATCTTCACAAATAGCCGATCTACACCAATTATTACATGGAGAAGAAGAGACGTCGTACCGTAAGTTTACATTTTAAGCTTTTTACCCAGTTGGTGTTAAGATTTTTGTGCTTTTATTTGAATATAATTTTCTGCATTGACTTGATTTAGGATAATCCTGAAGAACAAGAGACGTGGAGACGTCAAAACGTACATTTATAAACCTATGATTTTAATTTTTTTGTTTTTTAGGGTTATAATTAATTTTGAATGTCGTTAATTGGGTTTTTATGGGTAAAATTCATTTTTAATCTTGTTAATTGGGTTTTAATCTTTAAAATTCATTTTGAATGTCGTTAGTTGGGTTTTTAGGGTTAAAATTCATTTAAATTTCGTTAATTGGGTTTTAATCTTTAAAGTTCATTTTTAATGTTGTTAATTGGGTTTTTAGGGTTAAAATTCATTTTTAGTTTCGTTAATTGGGTTTTAATCTTTAAAGTTCATTTTTAATGTTGTTAATTGGGTTTTTATGGTTAAAAATTATTTTTAATTTCGTTAATTGGATTTTAATATTTTTTTAATTTTTTTTTCTTTTGATGTAGGTTTATAATGCGAAAGTTACCATCCGATCTAGGTTGTATTTAATTTCAACCATTAAAGGTAAGTTGGCTTACAATGAGGATCGATATGCGATGTTTAGAAACACTGTTTTGGGGCCATGGTTGGATTTAAGATCAGAAGACCATGATAACCATATTCTCAACTTTATGCTTCAACATAAAAAACATATTGAAAATGCTAGTTACGAAACCCTCATGTATTTTGAGATAGATAAACATACACTCGAGTTTGGTAGGAGAGAGTTCTGTTTACTCACTGGCTTAAGATTCGGCAAAATCAGTTTAGAACATTTGAAGGAATCAGTGTCTGGTTTTTGTGAGCGTGTTCTTCCGGGCATTGAAAGAATAAAGGGTTATGATCTTATAAGGGTTCTCCACAGTCAAAGTTTTAATAAAATGTCCAATGAGGATGTCGTGCGTCTAAGTCTGCTGTTAGCCTAGTTTATGTATTGATGGGTCAAGAGCTTAGGCATGTAATGTCAAACGAGATACTTTGCCTACTTGATGATTTTTATGCGTGGAATGCTTTTCCTTGGGGGGAATATATGTGGAGGGAATTTCACGACAGGGTTTACAATGTTGTTTCAAAGAAAAGAGAGATGCATTTGGAAGAATACGTCAAATTGGGTCCCTCGTACACCGCTACATATTCGTTGTACGGATTTGTTTTTGCTTTGAAGGTTAGTATATTTAGCATTTAATTGACATGCAGATGTTTTTATCCTTCAACTTGTATCTAAAGTTTGCATAATATAGTTGTATTAGCTATTGAGGTTGATTGTTATTGCTAATTAGGTTGAGTTCAGTAGCCTTGATGTACTAGTTTAGATTGTTGCTTAAAATATGTCAAATTTGGCTTTTAACCGTTTGTTAGGAATTGCTTAGTTTAACATGTTTACTGATTATTGTCATTATATTTTAGGACTTGTATTAGATTAGTTTATGTATTGTATTCAAAAACTTTGAACGAAATCAGAGTTGGGTAGATTAAATCACCATTTGCTCAAGTTAATGGGGTGTTTGGTTTAAGGCTAATAGTTTAGATTATCTTCGTCAAATTTGTAAAATTTGCCTTTTAGCAGCTTATTAGATATTGCTTAGTTAAACTTGGTATTGATTATTGTTATTTGCTTTTAGGTTTTAGAGTAGCTTATGATTATTGCTAAATATAGTTGTACTAGCTATTGAGGTTGATTGTTATTGCTAATTAGGTTGAGTTCAATAGCCTTGATGTACTAGCAGCAGCCTTGATGTACTAGTTTAGATTAAATCACCATTTGCTCTAGTTAATGGGGTGTTAGTGCCTAGATCAGATTCTATTGAGGTAGTTTACCCCAAAATTTGACTTTTTAATTCGCACCTAAGGTTTTACTAAAGATTTTCCACTGATCAAATCCTATCCTACATGCAATATTTAACTTATTTTAGACTAAAATAACCTAGATGCACTGTGATTCTAACAACCTACAAAAGCACAGATTCATTTAAACCTTTATGAGCACTGATTTGGGGTTATAATGGATCTTTGACTTTTTGCTGAGTAAACTACCTATTTTATGACTATTCTAACCTAAGTATGACTTATGCAATCTACTTATGCAAAGACAACACCAGTAAAACAGCTAGAACACCAAGTGGCCACCTATTCCAAACACTCCTTAATCTAACAGTTTTACTAGTATATGCAGATTTAAGCCTTAAATTATCAATCCAATGATCAAATAGCTTTTGTTAACTATATTAAGGACTAATGGAACAGTAAATATTAACACAGAACAGCTAGAACTCAAAGAAGCAAATTCAACTATAACAAGGCAGTAGGCAACTAGGCACTATTAAATTTATACTAGAGCATCTAGAAACATGACAAAGGCACAGATAAAGCTGCAATAAGCTGAAACAAGTACAACTAATAAGCTGAAACAAGTACAACTAAGCTAGATAAACAGAAAATAAACTACTAAATGAGACAATGCAGAGTTAAAAGGAAAACTTACTTGAAATCCTGATATGAAGGAGCTAGGCTACTGGATTAGGAGATACACTCACTTAAGCTATGGAAAAGCTTGATGAGCTTATCAAAAGGGAGTATTAGCTTTAAAGAGCTTATGTACTCTTTAAACTAATATATATATATATATATATATATATATATATATATATATAATACACTATAAATAATATAATACTATACATATATATATACATATATAGTGTTGGGGTTTTTTAAAATTAAAGGGTCTTAAAAAAAGAATGAAAAGTCTTCTGATGCACTAAAATTTATAATATGATGCAAGTGACTTAAAAAGGTTAATGGCAGTAACCTAATAAGCAATGCACTAACTGTGATGGTAGTAAAATTTTTTATACCTGTGGATGCGTAACTGTGATGCCCACAAAATTTAAACTGTGATGCAGTTGATTAAAAATGCTGATGCAGTAACTTTTATAACGTGATGTGCAAAAAACCAAAATGTTCGCTTCACTAGACTTTCTTATTTTAAGAGACTTTTATATTAACCTACCTATATATTACGTATATATATATAATATAACTATAATATAATATAAATTGAATTTTTTTTTTTTTTTTTAATTTTTTAATTTTATTTTTTTTTGTTTTTTAGTTTTATTTTTTGAATACTATATAGAGCAGAAAATGTAAACTTGAAATGAAAGCGTTAGTAGTAAACTATTGATACTTTAAAGAACACTAAATAATGGGCTTTTAAAGAACTAATGAGCTTATTCACTATTTAGCATAAAACGGGTTGAACATGAAACGGGTGTTTTGGGGTTTTAAGGCAATAGGTCTTGTTACGAAAAACTTTATGTCTTAACTACTTTTGGTGTTTCTATTTGCCATGGACTATTGTGTTATGCCCAAGTGCTCCCTAAATATTCAAATATTTTGTTTGTTATATTTTGCATAATTTTTTGTATTGGCAAAGCTTTTCCTAACTCTAGTTGTTGGTGGGAAAAAAGAAGAGAATTAGTTATTCCCCGCTGTGGTGCTTGGAGTGACTTATTCAAAGTTGTTCAAATCTGACACAATTCCGTTTTTCTTTTCGACAACACCTCTTAAAAACTCCATGCTGACACCTATCGAAAACCGCAATCCTTTTGGTGGCGATCTGTAATCGAGTTTCAACAGCTTGGAGACATCAAAACATCCAAAGTCCGAAACCAATCTGGCACGTAGAAAATTTGCGCAAGATTTGTCGTACTTTGTTACCTAGCGTGTAAACAGGAAGTAATGAAGAACGTTTAGAGCATTGAAAGTGCCGTGGCACGACGGGTTAAGAAGAAACTGAGGAGGAAGAAGAAGAGGTGAATGAGGAGGTTGTTGATCAAGGGTTGAATGGTATGAGCAAATCAGAACTTGTAAAGAAGTTGGTTGATATGGAACGCGGATTGACGAACTACAAAACCATTAGTACTCGTTTAACTGCAATCGAACAACTATTGAAACCTCAAACCGTTCATACAGTGGTTCAAAAAGCTGAAAGCATAGGGCTTAAGATTGATGAAGCTTTAACTAGGGGTCAAAATTCGGTGATTGCTAGTAACGGTGTCAAGGGTTGTGAAACTGGCTATAACAATTTGGTTGACGTAGTTGTGGGTGTTGATTATGTTATAAACAAACAGAATGATGAGGGGGTTAGGAAAGAGCCGAACGTTTCCATGGATTTATCGGATTCTGTCAACAAACGTAACTTGGTTGATGTTTGTGTTAGTGTTAGCAATACGTTGAAAGATGCTTATGAGGGTGTTAAGAAACATAAGCATGATTTGGTCGATGAATGTACTGTAGGGAGAGTCGTGGAAACCGGTACGAATGTGGCGAACAATTGCGTGTCCAAGCCCTTTGATGGTGATACTGCCGTTGAATGCAAGACGGTATGCGTTGATAAGTTTGTAACAAATGTTTCTACCGATCATGTTTTCGGTGATCATGCTTCACAGGTATGACTCTATTCTAATTGTTGTTACTTATACTTATGCACCCTTTTTTAATTTTCTTTATTATGATATTATATGGTTTTGTATTACTTATTTAATGATTACTTTTTTTTTTAATTGTCAAGGATAATAACGATGATGAAATGAGGATGTGGAAGAAGAAGTTCAAGACATATGTCCATCGCCTAGTGAAGGGTTGGTAGTAGTAGAGGCTTTGATGGACTTGATTAGTTTCACCCCACCTCCGGTAATTATACGTTATATACTTTAAGTTTATCGATAATTTATTCCTTCGAATACCAATTTTTTGACAAAAACAATTATTATAGCGCTTTTGCACTCCTAAACTTTTATTCTCAGGAAACTAGTCATGGGGTAAATGATATGGAACGGGATAATAATGTGGACATCTTACAAGTTAATGATGACATGCCGGATGTTGAAATTATTAACTCTGCTCAGAACCATTAAAAGGTTAAAGCTGTCCAGGTTCCATTTGCTCGTGAAAGGAAGAAGAGTGTGTACCTATGATGTGTTGTGTATATAGTATAGTATTCCAAGGTAATTTCTTAACAAATAAGAAATACCGGGTCGTATCCGTGCGAAGGTTAAATGGAATCTCGTTAATCGTGATTTGAGAAACCGTGTTTGTGAAAAGTGAAAAAGTGAAAATAGTGAAATTGAAATTCAAATAGTGATAAGGAATGATTAATAATGCAAAAAGAATAAGCTATATATGCACAAGTATCTAAAAACTAAAAACGGGAATTCAAACGCGTATTTAAAACGTAACGTAACAAAATTAAAATGTAACTTTTATTGAAAAATGATCCTAAAAATGTGAAACAATTTTCTAAAAATCTTAAACAACTAAAAAGAATTTTAAGAAAAAGAAAAATATTTTTTTGACTTTTTATTTATTTAATATGAATTAAAAACTATTTTTGTATTTTTTTTATTTAATAAAAGGAAACTAATTTTAAAATTAAAATTTTATTCTACAAAATTATTTTCTAAAAATTTTATTAAACTGAAAATGAAAATTAAAAATAGAATCAGAAATTATTTTTGTCTTTTTGTGATTTATTTTGAAATTAAAAATGATTTATTATTCTAAAAACTATCTAAAAATGAAAAGAATTAGTAAAACAAGTCAAATAAATCTGGAATTTTTACAGTAAATCTAAAATTTTATTTGAAATCTGAGAAAAATAAGCAGAAAAGTGCTTATTGGCTTATTAACTGCTTATTACAAGTGCTTATTTATAAGCACTTGTGACCATACTATGTGAAATTTGAAAATACAAGTCTACTAAACTCAGATAAACTTAAATGTGAACAAATCAGATTAGGAGAAACTCAGATTTACAAGTATGAAGCAATAAGCAGTTTATGGTTAAGCATTTAGAATAAGCACAAGTGTTCCAGTTAAAGCCAGAAGCTAAAGTTCAATGAAATTCAATCAATCAATCTCAGAACTACTCAAAAATATCAAATACACTCAGATTTAAGTCCTCAAATTACAAATGCAGGCCTAATGTAAGTTCAGCAAAAACAGTAAGAGTTACCTACTTATCAGTCCTAATAAGCAGTTCAATTAAGCTGAAATATGAAAACTAATGGGGGCAAATTATCAACTAGCCAGCTGAGAATCTAAAAATCCTAAAAGCCCTATGAGAAACACACAATTACTACCCTAATCTAAGCCTAGAACAGGTCCCTGAACAAACACTAAGCTGCATTCTCTTAACACTACTCTGACTTTTATATTATGCACTAACTTTGACTAAATCGAATTTTAAACCTCTGAATATGTTATTAGGTGTCCATTAATCATGTTTAAGCTCTGGAAACTCATTCACTAACAGAAAATGTATCAAATGAACCAATTAAGCAAACTTAGATCATGAACAACCAAGCAGTGAGAAATTTAAAAGCTGTTTTTTGACTTTTTATGAACTAATTACCTATATTATGCTAAATCTGAGCTACTTACACCTAAAGTGAATTACTTATGCAAGAGTTATAACTAAACTACAACTAATTCACCTAATAACTAGCAAATCCAAACACCCCTGTAACTATACTAACTCACTATAAAACTGAGATCTAAGCTACCTATTCTATAACAGTGATCAAAATGAGTTACTAATAACTAATAAAGTCCAATGGAACAGTAAACAACATCTTTTAACCACAAAAACTCAGTATCTCAAATCCATCAATACTAGCAGTTATGACTCTTAATGAAGCAATTGTTAGTTTTAATCCATATTTCCACCATATAAGCTCTCACAATAATCAATTTCACCAGAAGAATCACCAATTCACAGAGCTAAACATCCAAAACCACAGAATCACAGATAAGCTAAATATGACAGATTCAAATGATCATTCAATGTAAAATGAACAAGTTAACTGCACAAAACCTACAATACTCACAATAGCTCAAACAATTCACAAATCACTCTAATAGAACAGTAATCAACAAATAGAACAGATCTATACTATGAATATTGAGTGGAACAGTAAATTTAGATCAAACTTACAAAACAACTCTCCCTCAGCACAAATTGAGGGAGTTCACTATGCTAGCCTATCTTAATGATAGGCCAAAGCTTCCCTTTCTCCTTGGACTATCACTCCAAACCAGCTATCACCTTGAATCATGCATCAGTTGACTTTTGGTTGACTTTTGTGAAAATGATCTAATTAGCTAGCTAATTCTACAACAACTAATCATAAATGCCTTTTAAACTGATTTAGAGCTTATAAACTCAACAAATAAGCTTTTTAAAACTTTTTTTTTTTTTTTTTTTTATATATTTGTTTTTTTTTTTTTTTTTTTTTTTTTTTTAAATTTGAGAGCAAATGAATTGAGAATGCTTTAAGAAATCTAAACAAGCTTCTGTAAAGCTTGTTGAACCAGAAATAGAGCTTGTAAATCTATAAGCTACACCATAAGCTTCTGAAAATGAACAAGTTGAGTTAAAAATAGAAATGAAATTCTCATTGCTTAACTAACACATTACATTGATTAAAAGGAATACAAGTACAAAAGAAATTTTAGCAGAGTAACTCTATCTAAGAACTACATACATCACAAGCTACATTGGGGTCCTATATATAGTCGTGGAGAGAGGGGGCCTTGGGAGCTTTGGATTCCTTCCAAGAAGAGTCTAGAAATCGAATATGCCTCTGAATATCCTACATGGATTCCCTGTGACACCATTGAACCAATCACAGCCCTGGGATTGAGGTGATGACGCGTTCCTGCCAATGATAAGCTTCCACGTGGCCTCCCTTTGCTGCCAAACTCTGACAGGGTGTAAGGGGAAATGGGAATTGACAATTAAGCCCTTAATACGAGGTTTAATTGGGTTAATTGAAGGTGTATGGAAATTAGGGTTCATGCTTTTCTCACTCTTTCCATATCTCGTGCCCGTGTTTGTCGTTATTGGCTTGGTTTTGTCCATTTTCACAATATCCTTACCTGCACATCATAAACACAAAAACAATACAAATTTGGCATTTATGGTCGGGTTTTTGGTCGTTTTGGTCCGTAAAATAAGGTAAATGGTATGTGTAAATTAACACATACCAACCTACAAGATCCTTTTACCGACCCACCACCAACTACACCTAGAGTCCGCAGGAAGCGTAAGCAAAAGGTGTATAAAAAAAATAGTGAAGACTTTGCTAGGCTCTGACGGAAAGGAGATCGAACTACAACCATGGAATGAGGTACATAAATTGTCATAGATTTAAGATTAAATATTTTATTCCATACTTGTTGAAATTGAATTTGTTTGTGTTACTATCAAAAAAATTTCAGAATCTGACTCGTCCTAAAGGTTCGCCCGCAAACAGAGTTAACGCGTTTAGAGACATAAACTTGGTGTTGCGTACGGAGAAGGACCTTTACTATCGTTTTCCTTGGGCAGACAATGTGGTAGATTGGACTTTTTGGTCAGCTTTGTTGTGCAAAGACGGAAATAGAAGAGGTTGGCTATCTGATGCGGTATGTTATTTTTTACATGAAAGTAATACTTTGTAATATTTGAAATATGTACAACCAACATGAATTTAATATAAATTCTTTTATTTTGTAGCACATAGAACTGTGGGTCTTGTATATGATGCACTTTAGACCTGACAATGCCGATTGGGTAGCCGTTAGCCCTTTTTTCAACACCATGCTCCTCAAGTGTGAAATGCCTTTGTATTATGCTGACGGAATTACTTACGGTGTACCTTGGTTTTCACAATCTGTGCAGAAGGTAATAATTCCTATTCTTTAATTTTTTTTACGATGATAGATGCATAGGACGCATTGTCATTTAGTTTGTTATATATAGTTTATATTCGGCATAAATGATTGTGTTTCAGTAGGCTTTAAGGTGTTCTAGTTTGCTTCAGTATGTTTTAAGGTTCTCATAGGTCACTCATACCATAAGAACCCGTTCTCGTAGTATGAAAACAAGTTGAGCTTGTGATACTTTGAGATTATTCTAAAGTGTTAAACGTTTTTGATACTTGTAGGTTTATTTCCCGGTCAACGAAACAGAAATTCATTGGGTGTTATAACCTTATATGACAGCCCTGGTGGACCAAAAAATCCCGATCAAGATGGACGGCCGTGGTGGGAGAACTGGAGGAACGTTCTTGCTGAGCATCTCCCATTGTACTTATACGAAAGTGAGGTCCTAGAGAGGAAGAACATTGACCACTCAAGCTATTATATAACCTTCCGGTGGGCGCAGAATTTTCCGATACAAGGTCCCACCTACGGTGACTGTTGTGTTTGGCTTTGCATTTTCCTATACAGGTTAACACATCAATTATCGTTGGATGCAAGTGATCCCCTTGAGGTAGCTTTAGCGTATCGTGAGCAACTCACATCTTTCTATTGGAAGTACAAGATGATCGTGCCTAATCCCAATCTTATGTAAACAATGAAATTTAGTCATGTGTTACAGAAAACAATTCTTTTCTATTTCCAGTATTTTATGTCATTGACTATGAAACAATTTGTGTAGTTTTATGTTATTCACTATGAAACTAAGGGTGGTTGTACGAATGTTTTATGTTTACATTTGTATTTCCCTTTGTCCATTTCATGGGTTTCGTTTATATTTTTGTGTGTTTATTTATTTTTTTACATCTACAAAACTATTATAGCCATGCTTATATTTCTACATTGGTACGAAACCAAAACCAACCACCTGAAGCTTAAACATGGCTAATTCATTAGATAACTAGGTAATGGAAATGAGTACATTAGAAAGTCAACATTACTACATAAGAAAGCTCAAACATAAATTGAATATAGAAAACAATAACAATAGATCCGGATGGCTAATTAAACACAACATATATAATAAAGAAGAACCAAGAAAAATACAACAACGCTTTCATTCTTTGTGCATTGCTAGCATTCTGCATTGACATTTCTTGAAGGTTATTGATCCTTCTTAATAATCTGGGGATGATAACAACCGATCGGGGGCACATTGGCGGGTCGTACCAACGACTAAATGCACCGTTAGGACATAGCCGGAACCGACGACCCGGATTATGATCTGTCCATGACGTGGTAATCGTTGTCGCAGCTCCGCAATGGTGGCAAGCATTATTCATAATGAACTAGTGAATTTTTTTGTTAATATTATGTGATTTTTTTGTTGATGGTGAAGTAAAGCTACACNTGTCGCAGCTCCGCAATGGTGGCAAGCATTATTCATAATGAACTAGTGAATTTTTTTGTTAATATTATGTGATTTTTTTTGTTGATGGTGAAGTAAAGCTACACATGTACACTATTTATATGAAATAAAGGTAAATAGTGTTTTAAGTGTGGTAGGTGGTAATCAATGTGCGATTGTTTACAAGTACGCGACCTGTGCTACTGTGCTACTTTGCTACTACCAAAGTCACAAAAATTTGCTACCGGAAAATGCAACAACTTTTATTTATTTAATACAAATTAGTCAGTTTCATATTCGGAATCCGATCCGAATACCTGATATGGATAACAACCAAATTCCAAAAAAAAAAACTCGTATTCTTCATCTTCTTCTTTCTTTATTTGTGCCCGCCATTCGCGTTCATTTCTTGCTTCTTCTGCTAAAATTGATGATGCAGCTTCTTTGTCTAGTTGTAATTGATGTTCTTCATCCTCTTTCTTTTTCATAATGCCTTCTTCCCATTCCCTTTGGATTTTTTCATTTTCTTCGAATGCTTGCCTCAACCTTTCCTCTTCTAATTTCCATAAAATGTCCTCTTCTAAAGTAAGCCTCCCAGTGTCTTTGGTTGTTGTCATGTCATCGGTTGTTGTTGAACTCATTTCGGATATTATGTTGTTTATAATTCGTAGTATACGACACACACACACACACACACACACACACACACACACACACACACACACACACACACACACACACACACACACTCATATATATATATATATATATATATATATATATATATATATATATATATATATATATATATATATATGTATATATATACACACACACACACTAGTGGTCATGGCCCGCCCAATGGGCGGGCATGCTTTGTGATTTTCACTAATCATGTGATTTTAGTTGTATTTGCAGTTGTAATATTTTGAAATTGAAATTTATGGTTTTTTATTTATTTTTATCATGTTTTTTTTAATGATTAATATGCTTTGTAAGCACGTTTTG
>LBNU01011671.1:34939-48268 GCA_014162995.1 Artemisia annua | reverse complement strand
AGGTCTAAGGGTGAAGGAAGATTATTTTTGTATTTTTTATATTTTATGGAAAGCAGGTAAAATCTCGGGTTTTGGAGGAGTGGGCGGAATTAGTTGCTAGTCAACTAACCCAAAAAAACTACAATTGCAATTAAAAATAAAAAAAACTAAACTATTGTGGTTGTGAAAACTTATATGGAGACAAATGTGTTTACTTAGATTTCCTTACTCCCTAACTATCTTTTACCGGTTAATTGGTGCATGTATTACTTGCGTGGATGACGGGTGTATTCCTTAACAATTCATGGGGTGGCGTACATATCTCCCCAATTCTATGAGCTCTTATCTCCTCCTACAACGATGCGTAAAGCACCCAATCATAGGGATTGTAAATAGTGGCTCATGCGTTAAATACTACCTTAATAACCTAGTACGCATTAGTTACATGTTTCTTATGACGTTCAAGCATGTTACCATATACGAGTTTAGCCAGTTTTCTTAAGCCTAGCATTGATGAAACATTCATCCAAGCAAAGTAATAACACACCAATCAACCAATAATTAATAGTTAGGTTTCATTAGATCTAAGCAAACACAAGAAAAATCTAGCCTAGCATGTCAATTGAAAGACAAACATAAGATATAATTAACCAACACATAGACATATTGATTAATTTAAGTGAGGACTTATCTTTAATTGAACATGAAGGATTCAAGGGTGAAAAACCCTTGAAAATATAGCCAAATTCGTCTTTAGGGTTTTTCCCAAACTTGTACCAAAAGTTCCACACTAATGAATGAAAAATAAAAAAGTATATATAGATTTTACATTCTGACGGCGTCAGGTTACAGGTTCTAACGCCGTCAGCTCGCCGTCATTAGGGTTCTCGGATGGCCTAGATCTACTTCTGACGCCGTCACGTGTAAATGTGCTCTGGGCCGTCACTCTTTAGCATTACACCTGACGGCCTACTTTCTCTAACACCTGACGCCGTCAGGTGTAAACATCTTGTTTTCTTCATAGGGCGTCTAGTGTAATCTGATTTTACTCCTTTGTCAATGTTGGCTAACGGCGTCACCTTGTGACCCTGACGCCGTCAGGAAGGTTTTCCAGCTTCTTTTGAGACTTTGTTGTTTTCTTCACTTTTATGCTCCAAAAACGTCCAAATTAGCATGTTTTCCAGAATTCTTCTCAAAAGTACCTAAAATGACAAAAGGAATGATTTAGGGCAATATTTGATCACATTTACTCGAATTAGGGCTTAAATGACCACTTAAAACGGGTACACTTTTCGTCTCATCATTCTTCCAAGAAAATGAACGCTCAAAGCTTCCCTTCCGAAATATAAATCATCTTCTTGTCCAACATAACCTGTTAAACCTGAGAAAACAAACACAAAAAACCAAAGCATCAAACTGAACAAAGACAACTCACAACTAGATGTAATTCCAGACTTAGAAATAAAACAATTAAAGATATAATGCTGGCAAAATGAATGTTTATAGATTACTGGAAGTTTTAATTCCTAGAAATTCTGTAAAACATTGATTGTGACTCGATACAAGCATTTGACTCGAACAAACATTAATATGTATGCTAATTTTATATTGTTATGATTCATGTTCAATCTTGTTCTTTAAAACAGATTTAGATTTCCCTAACACTTATCTTTTGCAAAATACCTTTATATGTAGTTAAGACGAAGTTAAAAACAAAATAAAGCATTTTCACAATTTAATTTGAAACATGAACCAATAACAATAAAAATAGAACACACATACGGAAATAAAAACAAACAAACAAACAAACAAAACAAATAAAGAGAATAAAGCTTGGGTTGCCTCCCAATAAGCGCTTGTTTTTGTTCGAGTCACGAGCCTGACTCTACCCTTATTTAACAGAAATAGGGGAGGTTTTCCCTAAACTTAGAATTAAGTGCGGGTGGAAGTGGCGATACACACCCTTAGGGTGGAAATATGCCATGTGAGGTGAAGGGGGTGAGTGAATGGCTTCCTTCATCCTAAAACTACCCGGATAATATTGGTTGATGGGTGGGTCGGTTCCTCTTTTTTCTCCTAGATGTAAATCTAAGGATGAAAAGTTGTGTAAAGGTTGAGGTTCCGGTTTATCAACACTATGAAATTCCCTAGAACTAAGAGTAAGGTTATCATTACAAGTGTTCAAACCTATATCCTCTAGTTGTGTTTGGTTTAAAGGTTCTACCTCCATCGGGATTCCTAAAGTCTCTTCTACTTCTTTCGGGTAAATCACGGGCGGTGTGGGTGCCTCAAATGATGGTAGGACATGTGGGATACTTTGTGGGCTTGGATTATTCACCTCATCCTCCATTGTATCTAGATTACCTATGTGTTCATCTTGTATTATGGTGGCTCCTAACCATGACATGCACTTAGGTATCTCAACACTAACATATTCATCCCCAAACAAACTTGTTTCATGATCCTTGAAATTTGTGGTCGATTGACTTGTACTAACGTTTGTTGGGTTGTCAACTCTATAATAATATTGGGCACACTCTTCTATGGCATCCCATGCTTCTTCAGCATTTAATTCCCTAAAGTCCCCATTGGCAAAATCCTCAATGCACATTTGGTTACATCGGTCGACACGATAGTAAAAGGTTTGGGTTAGGGATGCTAAAGCGAAACTATGATGAGGGACTATTCGGAGTAAATTTTTAAAACGAGTCCATGCATCATATATGGGTTCATCTCGATATTGTTTGAACATCAAGATGTCATTAGGGTAGAATGGCTTTTATTGTCGGTGGTATGGTGGATTCGCGTACTCCATAATGGTGAACGGAAGAGTCGATGGAAAGGTTTTTACGAACAAAGACACAAAGAAAAGATAGACTACTAGAAAGCTAGTAAAAAGAAAATAAAAATCTCACTAGATAGGAATCTAATGAGTAGACCTAATAAAATTAAATTTCAACCTAAGCAATAACTACTCCCCGGCAGCGGCGCCAAAAACTTGATGCGTGGTTTTGCGACCTTACAACAGGTTTTACCTCTCGAGGGATCTCAAGAGGCTTACAACCCCACCAGGCAGTGTACCTGACCGATGTAGTATAGTGAAGTGGTAAGTACGGGGGATTGATCGTTCAACTCAAAGAATAGTGTTTGTTAGAATTGAAATTTATCTACTAGGTCTAGAGATGAGGGATGATTCTTTCTGTATTTTTATATTTAAAGGAAAGCAAGTGAAATCTCGGTTTGGAAGAAGGGGCGGAATTAGTTGCTAATCAACTAACCCAAAAGCTACTACTTAAACTAATGTGCAGGAAAGTAAACTAGGGTTCTACAAGAGAAGTGAAGCATGTCTACCTTTAATGTATTACTCCTTGCTAGCTATCCAATTATACTTATTGAATTGTCACACCTTGTTTTAATTGATGGGTTGTATTCCTTAATACTAGTCGTGGGGGTGTGTACGAACTTCCCCAACTCTATAAGCTCCTACTTAACTCCTATGTCGAGCCGGCTAAGAAGCTCCTAACATGGGATCACTAGAATTTGCTCATGCATTAAATACAACCAATTAACCTTAGTACACCTTGGTTCATGTTTCTTAAGACGTTCAAGCACGTTACCATATAGGAGGTTGGCCAGTTTTCTTAAGCCTAACATCGATATCATTCAACTAAAACAAGAGACAATAGGAAACAAGAATTATAAGCTAAATCAATTAGATCTATTGAAATTGGCACGCCTTAATTGATGGAGATAGACACACACATCAACAAGAAATCAATAAGATCTAATTAGTTATATAGAAGTTTCATACAATCATAAGTAGACACAAGATGAATTAGCCAAGCATAATTAATGAAGAGCAATCAACAATAATCATAATTGAAGACATAACATAAGATTGAATCAATAAACAAACCATTACAAGATGTTTATGGCATGATTAAGACCCTCTAAGTTGCTGGAAAAACACCTACCCTAACCCTAGAATCAGACTTAGGGTTTGGGGCTTGAAAATAATGAAGTTATGAGGCTGTATTTATAGGCAATTTGCTGTCCGAGGGGTTCTGACGGCGTCAGCCCGTATAACGTGATGGCCATCAGGTATTATCTTGACGCCGTCACCAAGCCGTCACGCTATAAACCGTTCTGGCTTATCAAGGCTTGACGGCGTCACATCCAAGCTTGATACCGTCATGGGTACTATTCATCAGACTTTAGCACTTTGTCGAATTCTTCACTTTAATGCTTCCAAAAACTTCCAAAATGCTTCCTTTTTCAGATTTCTTCTCCAAAGTACCTAAAATGACAAAAGGAACGATTTAGGGCAATAATTGATCAAATAAATACGATTTAGGGCTTAAATGACCCCCGAAAAGCTGTACAATTTTCGCCTTATCAGTGGTGATCCCATAAATTCAAAGGCACGGAAGGAGCCACTGCTATGGTCTGTTGGTTTGAACATACAGAATCTGTGTTTCATCTATGCAACTGCCCAAAGGAGTACAAAGTGAAGTTTGCTGCAAAATACACTTATTGATGAAGCTATGTCGTGGTGGAATTCGTATGCAAAACCTATGGGAATGGAAAATGCTCACAAGCTTACTTGGGATGAATTTAAGAAGTTTCTGACTAAGAAGTTCTGTCCATGCACTGAAATAAAGAAGTTGGAAATAGAGTTTTATGAGCTAGTGACAGCAGGTAATGATATCGAGGCATATATCAGAAGGTTTCAGGAGTTGGCTGTCCTATGTCCAACTATGGTTCCAGATAATGAAAAACTGCTAGAAAATTTCATCAATGGACTACCTCACAGCATCCGCGGAGATGTGATTTCCTTCGACCCACAAACACTGGATGAGGCTATCAGGATGTCTCAAAAGCTTATGGCTCAGGTAGTAAAGAAAGAAACTACTGTACTGTCAACAATAACAATAACAACAACGACAACAAGAGGAGTTGGGACAACAATCAGAGTGGCAATGCTACTCAACCATAACCAAAGAGGCAAGAAGTCGCCAAAGCCTATGCTGCAGGTTCAGTTGAAAAGAAAGGTTACCAGGGTAACCTACCCAAATGCGACAAGTGTCAAAATCATCATAACCCTGGACATTGTCTTAATCCATGTGGCAACTATAAGAAGATTGGTCATGCGACATGGGAATGCCAGTTTCCAATCATTGCCGGAGATCAGAAACCTCTAGTGACATGTTTTGGCTGTGGAGAGATAGGACATTATAGGAATGAATACCCAAAACAAGGAAACCAAAGGAATGGGAACCAAGGTGGAATAGCTCGTGGTAGAGCCTAGGTCATTGGAGGAGGGAATTGTCAGCACATCAACAACGTTGAGGATGACAACAATGTTCAAGAACCAAGAACTTCTGCCTTACATAAACGGAAACCTAAATCCTTTAGTGTTGTATTTCTTTTGTGTTTTACTCTACATTCTATCGTATAAGTTTCATGTACTATTACGAATTCTGATCTAATGAATGTTCTATCTTTTATCACCGCAATGCGACTCAAATACCCACATCCCTTCACCAAGTCTACTCCAGAGATCAACACCAGCTAAATTCAGGGACTGAATTCCTTTTTGGGTGGGCGACTGTCACAAATCACAATTTCAGGTCATTTTCCAAACCTCGACAATTTACTATTCACAAGTTACTATTCATCACTTACTATTCACCGATCACTATTCATCATTTCACTATTCATCATTTTCGAAGTCAGTTTGAGACTTTGAGAAGTGTTCAGAAATTTTACTATTCACGTGACACTATCATTCCCGGAAGGAAAACACTATTCATGATCATCATGCATCTTCTCGTAAACCTAGTTTACGGGTATTCAAATATGTGAGTTCATGACCCCTACTTTTATTTGTTTTATAACTGTTTTAGGGGGAATACATGCTCGTTTTAAATCAAACTCAATGCCTGATGCGTGGTTTTGCGACCTTACAACAGGTTTTACCTCTCGAGGGATCTCAAGGGGCTTACAACCCCACCAGGCAATGTACCTGACCGATGTAGTATAGGATAGTGGTAAGTACGGGAGATTGATCGTTCTCTCACAGGGAATAGTGATCGTTAGGATAAAAAAGCTACTCTAATAGGTCTAAGGGTGGAAGGAAGATTCTTTTTGTATAATTATATTTTTATGAAAGCAATTAAAATCTCGGTTTTGGAAGAAGGGCGGAATTAGTTGCTAGTCAACTAACCCAAGATTACTACTTATGCAAATTAAAATAAAATAAATATCTAAACTATTGTGGTTGTGAAAACAATATGGTGAAAGTTGTGTTTACTTAGATTTCATTACTCCTTAACTATCTTTTACCGGTTAATTGATATGTATGTTACTCGTGTGGATGAAGGGTGTATTCCTAATAACTCATGGAGTAGCATACATATCTCTTCAATTCTATTAGCTCTTATCTCGCCCTATGCCATGCACGGCACAACCATAGGGGTTGTAAACAGTGGCTCATGCGTTAAATACTACCTTAATAGCCTAGTATGCCTTGGCTACATGTTTCCCAAGACGTTCAAGCACGTTACCATAAAGGAGGTTGGCCAGTTTTCTTGAGCCTAACATTGATGGAAGAATCATCCCAACAAACAACAACACACACCAATCAACCAATAATTAATAGTTAGGTTTCATTATATCTAAGCAAACACTAGAGAATTTAGCTACACATGTTAATTAAAAGACAAGTAAAAGAGATAATCAACCAACACATAGACATATTGATTGAATTAAAGTGAAGACTTATCTTTAATTAAGCATGAGGGTTCCAAGGGTTGGAAACCCTAAAAAGTACAGGAAATTCGTCTTTAGGGTTTGCCCTAAAAGTTCTCCACAAAGTTCCACACTAATTAATGAAAATTAGAAAACTCTATATAGATTTTACACTCTGACGGCGTCAGCTTATAAGGGCTAACGCCGTCAGCTCGCCGCCATTAGGTTTCTCGGATGGCCTAGATCCACTTCTGACGCCGTCACCTTATACAACCTTCTGGGCCGTCACTCTTTAAAATAACTCCTGACGGCCTACTTTTCCTAACACCTGACGGCGTCAGGTGTTAATTTCAAAAATTCCTCTGGCCCGTCATTTGAAAATTGGATTCCACTCTTTTGTTAAGACTTTCTGACGGCGTCACCTTGTGACTTCTGACGCCGTCAGGTTGTAAATCTTCATCTTTTGAGACTTTGTCGTTTTCTTCACCTTTATGCTCCAAAAACGTCCGAATATGCATGTTTTCCATAATTCTTCTCAAAAGTACCTAAAATGACAAAAGGAACGATTTAGGGCAATATTTGATCACATTTATACGAATTAGGGCTTAAATGACCCCCTAAAAGCGTAACACTTTTCGTCTCATCAAATACCCTTACACTTGAGATTTGCTTGTCCTCAAGCAAATGAGCTTTTATTCCAATCAAAATATGAGTTAGGGGTCATTTAACACGAATATAAAAGTAATTACAACAAATAGTTATTAGACCCTAATCATAACAAGCACGGAAATCATACACTAGCACCTCACAAATAGTGTTTGGATTCTCACATCTCTCAAATGTCATAAAGTTTATATCTCATAAATGGAAACGGAAAATAACACTCACTACCTGTCATAGCAAATAGATTACCATAGGCTTGGGAGAGGATCAATTACTCCTCCACTAGGCGTAAGCACCTAAGATAAACTATCAAAGAGGTCTTTTATAAAGGGTTGTAACGTAAGGTGTAGGGATATGATAACACGGTTTGGTTGGAATAAGGGGTATTTAGTGGTGGCGAGTTAATTATCATGATCAAATACAT
This sequence comes from Artemisia annua, assembly GCA_014162995.1. Lineage (NCBI taxonomy): Eukaryota > Viridiplantae > Streptophyta > Magnoliopsida > Asterales > Asteraceae > Artemisia > Artemisia annua. The sequence continues at coordinate 40,452 of LBNU01011671.1, read as the reverse complement.
GCACTCTACATTGTTGCTTAAGTCAAGACTTGACTCAATCTTAGTCTAAAAATGAAATAACAAAAACTAAAAAGGAACATAAAAGGAAACGGGATGGTAGTCCGTATGTTTTTCTTCTCTCTTTTTTTCATATTTTTTTTGTATTTTTCTTAATTTTTTCGATTTTTTTTTCATACACTCTTGCCCTACCATCCAAAATAATACATCATAGGGGATTTGCATTCCCCTTACACTTGAATCTTTACATAACTTTACAATCACTATTCTAATGACTCGAATTAAGATAATTGAAAAACTTGGAGTACTTTTAAAATATTTAGCACATATGGGGGTAATAATGTTGCTCTTCCCCATTACTTCATTACACTAGTACTTTACCCATGAGTCCCAATCGTCCCAAAACAATATGTACAAGGATATGACTTAACTTAGCAACCATGTAATTGACCGGATAATTAACTAAGGGTTTAACACAAATGTTGTCACAATAATGCACTAAAGGTGAGTGCATACAAGGTAGGCTAAGGAGATTCGGGTGTACATTTAGTGGGGTGTAACAAATTCTCACTTTGAGTAAGATGCTCAAAGGTCGAAATGAAAGGATAAGCTCGGAAGGGTGTACTAGGGGTATCGTGTACCAAAAATGGATACAATGCAAAGGGTGTGGGAGAATTACTTGACCAATGAAGTCAATGTAATTATAACAAATATACGTGTGTAAAACAATGGGTTAATCCTAATGCCTCTTATCATGTAGTAAATCTTAACTACACGAATGTAGTCTCACTTGTGGATTTGAGATGGTCCTAACGCAAGTTCTAGAATCTAAATACTACCGGTACTCACATCATAGCACCAAAGATGGATGCTTTTCCTACCAATTCTAGGGGCGAACCTCACATATTTGGGGTGGAAAATTTTTTAGTGGTACGGTTTTGTGCTAGTCATACAATTTCCTATCCATGAGACGCTCATTAAGATCAAGGTTTCACTTCTAAATGTTGTAAAAAATTTTAAATTGGCGCTAAAATTGCCCTAACAAACATTTCTCTTGGTTTTATTACAAATTTACTATCAAACAAAGCAAAACATCAAGCATAGGTATATTCTCAACGGTGCTTTCATTTACCCCCCTTACACTTAAACCGAACATTGTCCCCAATGTTCAAATAAAAGATGTAAAAGTAAATATGATGAAAGAATGAAATCAAATACTCCCCTGAATCGTTTGTTGTGGATAATGATGTAACATGGTTAGATCTTCTTCCAAGATAGACGAACGTTCAAAGCTTCTCTTCCAAAATAATAAACGTCTTCTTGTCTAAAATAACCTGTTAACCTGAAAATGATAAAGGCCAACCTCGCATAAAATCGGCGGTAAAATCTACATAATAAGATATAATGCTTGTGGAATGAATATTATGCAGAATTCCTGGAGATTATAAGTTAAAGAATTGACAAAACTTTTTAGGTTTCTGGAAAAATACAAAACTTTCAAAAAAAATTGCAGAAAATTATAACCTAACGCCGTCAGGTGTTAACCCTGACGCCGTCAGAAAGTTCTGACAGAATTCTCATGTTAAGCTTCAGGAAAAATTCTGGAAAATCTAAATCTTACTTCCTGGAATTCCTGCAAAAATTCATTATGACTCGATACAAGCATTTGACTCAAACAAGTACTAATATGTAGGTTAATTTCGTTGTTATGATTCATGTCCATTCGTTCTATATAAACCGATTTAGATTTTCCTTACACTTAGCTTTTGCAAAATACCTTTATATGCAGTTAAGACGAAGTTAAAAACAAAATAAAGCATTTTCACAATTTAGTTCGAAGCATGAATCAATAACAAGAAATATAACTTACATACGGAAACAAATAAACACACAAAAACAAACAAAACATGGGTTGCCTCCCAAGAAGCGCTTTTCTTTATTTACGAGTCTTGTAGCTAGACTCAAAGTCACCCTATCCGACATAGGTGAGTTCCGCATCGAGGATATCCTTAGGGTTGATTTTTGGTTGGAAGTTTCCTATCGGTGCGTTTAGTGAAGTATGACCTCTCAAAATTCTCTCCATCCGGGTCATATAAAGTTATCTTAATGTGCCACGATCCATATCCTTCCTTAGGTGGCTTTTTCCAATCACATTTGTGCTTATCACCTTCGCTTTTCCACTTATTCATGGCTAGGTTGATTGGCAAAACTTCTAGGAAGTCGGTCATCTTTCTAAAAACTAGGGGATCTTCAAAGGGATCTAGTTCGGTGTCCCTAGCTAAAAGTTGTTCTACCGTTTGCGTTTGGTTTAAAAATTCTTCTTCTAGGTAGAATGGGCGTTGGGGTCCTATAAAGTCTCCTTCTAACCATGGTCCGTATCTAGAAGTCTTCCTATCGGGGTGTTCCTCAATGGTGTCATAGGCATGTTTCTTAACATCATAAACCGACCAAGTTTCTCCTTCTCCTACCGCTATCTTGGATCCCTTACAATCAATCATAGCACTAGCGGTGGCTAGAAATCCTCTTCCTATCAACAAGGGGCATGTGGAGTCGCTAATCATATCGAGGACGTGGAAATCGGCTAGCATTGTTAACTTTCATATGTGAACTATCACGTCCTTTACTATTCCTACCGGGTATGCTACGCTTCCATCCGCTAACCCTATTATTACCTCGGTCTCTTCTAGCTTTCCTAGTTTGAGGGTGGTGTAGAGAGGTAGGGGAAGTAAGTTGAGGCTAGACCCAAGATCGGCCAATGTGTCATATACTTCCGAGTTACCTATCTTACACGGTAGGACAAATAGACCCGGATCATCTAACTTCTTAGGTAGTTTGTTTCGAACGAAGGCGGTCCCTTTTTCTCCGAATTTGAACTTCTCTTCATATTTTTCTAATAGAGCGCTATAGTAAGGGGCTCGTTCCAACACATCAATAACCGGACGTTCAAGGTGTAATTCCTTGAATTCTTCGTCAAGGTCTTTTGTGGGGTGTGTTTCAACTATGTTATCGACCGACTTGGTGTTGGATGTTTTAGTCTCGTGGTCTTTTTGGGGGATTTGGGTTTGTTTGAAACACTTGCTCATGGCGTTGACCGAATAGTATTGTGGACAAGAACTAGGAGATGAAACCGAAGAAATGGAGTTAACGTTTAGTTTCGGGTTCTTGACCGTGTCGCTCGGGAGGGCTCCCATCTCTCGATCATTGAGAATCTTCAACAAGGAATCGATTTTATCGGTCATCTCGCTTTGCTTTTGTTTGAACTCGGATTCAAACTTGGATATACGAGCTTCTTGAGATGCCATAAATTTCGACATCAATCCTTCAAAGTTGTTGGTACTACCATAGTTGTTGGAAGGATTGTTGTTGAAGGTACGGTTTGAGGAATTACCGTTGGGTTGAAACCGGTTAGGTGGGTTGGAAGAATTGTTTTGGGGTGCGTTTTGGTTTGACTTCCACCTAAGGTTGGGGTGATTTTTCCATGAGGGGTTGTATGAATCTCCGTAAGGGTTTGGCTCGGGTTTGAAAGTGTACCACTTATCTCCCGCTCCGTCGGTACGCGTGGATGCGTAGTCCGCAAAAGCTTGTTCGGGGAGTTCCATGCAATCACGAGTGTCGTGGGGACCACTACATAATTCGCACGAAGAAGTGATTTTGTTCACTTGGCTTGAAGGTTTAGGAGCTTCGTAGGATTTCATGAGAAACTTGACTTGGTCTTCAAGTTCTATGATCCTACGGTCGGAAGTGCTTGAATTATTCGAAGGCAAAGATATTGCCTTGACCGTTTTATTCAAATCACGGGGATCATTCCAACTTTCGTTGTCATATAGAGCAAGGTCTTCTAGGAGATCCCATGATTGTTCCGCACTTAGATCACGTAGCTTGCCACCGGCCGCTTGGTCAATGGTTTGCCTCGTGTGGAGATTGATGTGGTCATAGAAGATTTGGACTTGGAGCCAAAGGTCTATGCCATGATGAGGGACTTTTTGGAGTAAGTCCTTGAATCGAGTCCATGCCTCGTAGAGGGTTTCGCCTTGGCGTTGTTGGAACGCCAAGATATCATTCCTTAGCTTGGTAGTTCTCCCCGGTGGGAAAAATTGAGCAAGGAAACGAGTTGTGAGATCGTCCCAAGAGGTGATGGATCCTGCGGGAAGTCGCTCAAGCCATTGACTAGCTTGGTCCCGTAGAGAGAATTGGAAGAGACGCAATCGGGTCGTCTCTCGAGTTGCAACATCAAGGTCTATGGAATCTACGATTTTGAGGAAATCCTTGAGATGTTGGTTTGGATCTTCGGAACGAAGTCCATGGAATGCGCATCCGCTTTGCACCAACCGGATGGTGTCGGATCGCAAGGGAGTGACATTGGCTCCTTGAGTGAGCTCAATGGTGTTTCGATAGCCAAGGTGGCTAGGTCGGGAATACTCTCCTAAGGTGCGGGGTCTAGGAGGTTGTTTTGGTTGTGGTGGGTGGTTTGGTTGAATTAGGTTGTTGGGATCAAGGATGTTACCACCTTCCATGATGGCGGATGGTAAAGATTACGAACAAAAACACGAAGAAAAAGATAGACTAAAGAAATCCTAGAAAAATAAAATAAAAATCTCGCTAGAAAGGAATCTAGTGAGTAGACCTAAAGAAATAAAAATTCTACCTAAACAATAACTATTCCCCGGCAGCGGCGCCAAAAACTTTGTTGGGTTTTGAAGTAACTCTAGTTCTGGTTGCAAGACTGCTGCTAGCTAGTCATGTCTACTGCTAGTGTAAAATCTCTAGTGCCAGACAAGACTAATGCTGAGACTCTATTGCTGGAAGAATACTGCTGAGACTCTGCTGCTTATGTGATAAGTTTATGTACGAATATTTGTATTTATAGTATAGATATTATGTAATATTTAATAATGTTAGAAGATCATAGTCATGGGTAGGAAGTTGTTTGTAAGCCTGTAGTGTTCCTTGGTGTATAAAAGGAGATCCTAGGGTTAGACTAGAGTACGAATTATTCTAGCATTGTATTCACTTCAAGGTTGCAAAACCCTAGCACTATTCAGGGTGCTCGTATTCAATATATTGAAGTGTTTAATTGGTGATATAATTGTGTTTATGTTCCTCTTAAGTTAATCAATAAATTCCGCATATTGATTAAGTTTGTTACAACTCAGCTTCTATACATTATTGTCTTGGTTTATCTAAGATAGTAATACAAGATCAATTGCTCAACTGGGATCAACAAGTGGTATCAGATCTTGTGATCTAGAAGCTGTGATCAAGAAGAACTCAAACATTCTCTCAAGTTCTGTCTATTAACACATCTGAGGCAATGGGTGATGAAACTCATATGGTTACTGCCTCCATGGTTCGTATGCTGAAGCAAGGTGAGTATGAGATATGGAAGATGAGGATGAGGCAATACATCCGGATGATTGACTACAAGATGTGGGATGCTATTGTCAAAGGTACTCAAACTTCAGTGACTATTGATGGCAAGGAAGTTGGAATCAAGGGAAAGGAAGCTGATGATCTCA
>LBNU01011671.1:7796-29272 GCA_014162995.1 Artemisia annua | reverse complement strand
AGAATTTAGCTACACATGTTAATTAAAAGACAAGTAAAAGAGATAATCAACCAACACATAGACATATTGATTGAATTAAAGTGAAGACGTATCTTTAATTAAGCATGAGGGTTCCAAGGGTTGGAAACCCTAAAAGGTACAGGAAATTCGTCTTTAGGGTTTGCCCTAAAAGTTCTCCACAAAGTTCCACACTAATTAATGAAAATTAGAAAACTCTATATAGATTTTACACTCTGACGGCGTCAGGTTATAAGGGCTGACGCCGTCAGCTCGCCGCCATTAGGTTTCTCGGATGGCCTAGATCCACTTCTGACGCCGTCACCTTATACAACCTTCTGGGCCGTCACTCTTTAAAATAACTCCTGACGGCCTACTTTTCCTAACACCTGACGGCGTCAGGTGTTAATTCCAAAAATTCCTTTGGCCCGTCATTTGAAAATTGGATTCCACTCTTTTGTCAAGACTTTCTAACGGCGTCACCTTGTGACTTCTGAAGCCGTCAGGTTGTAAATCTTCATCTTTTGAGACGTTGTCGTTTTCTTCACTTTTATGCTCCAAAAACGTCCGAATATGCATGTTTTCCAGAATTCTTCTCAAAAGTACCTAAAATGACAAAAGGAACGATTTAGGGCAATATTTGATCACATTTATACGAATTAGGGCTTAAATGACCCCCTAAAAGCGTAACACTTTTCGTCTCATCAATGCCTTTTTATGATTGAACACATTACTTGTTCCTACTTGAAAGCATGATTTACTTACATATTGCACATTGAATTACCTTATTTTGGACACAAGTGTTTAAATCAAATATGTGAGTTCATGCCCCCTATTTTAACTTGTTTATAACTGTTTTGGGGGGAGAATACATGCTCATTTTTACATGAATGCAATACTTGTTTTATTTGAACATGCTACTTGTTTACTCAAACATTACTTGTCCTACTCAAATGTTCGTTTGTTTTCTCAAATGCTTTATGTGTTTACATGTTACAACCTACATATCTGGCGACATTGTAAGAATTGATCATATGGCGATATTGTCAGAATTGATCATATAGCGACTTTGCTACACATATGGCGACATTGTCATGGCTACATTATCACACTTACCGATGACGTGGGATTGCGACCACGCAACAGGTTTTACCTCTCAAGGGATCTTGAGAAGCTTGCAATCCCACCAGGCAGTGTACCTGGTCGGTGTAGTATAGTGTAGTGGTAAGTATGGGGGATTGATCGTATTCTCACAGGGAATAGTGTTCGTTAGGTTAGAAAAACTACTCTAAAAGGTCTAAGGGTGAAGGAAGATTATTTTAGTATTTTTATATTTTATGGAAAGCAAGTAAAATCTCCGGTTTTGGAGGAGTGGGCGGAATTATATGCTAGTCAACTAACCCAAAAACTACAATTGCAATTAAAAATAAAATAACTAAACTATTGTGGTTGTGAAAACTTATATGGAGACAAATGTGTTTACTTAGATTTCCTTACTCCCTAACTATCTTTTACTAGTTAATTGGTATGTATTAATTGCGTGGATGATGGGTGTATTCCTTAACAATTCATGGGGTGGCATACATATCTTCCCAATTCTAAGAGCTCTTATCTCCTCCTACAACTATGCGTACACATAATCATATGGATTATAAACAGTGGCTCATGCGTTAAATACTACCTTAATAACCTAGTACGCATTAGTTACATGTTTCTGAAGACGTTCAAGCATGTTACCATAAAGGAGTATTGCCAGTTTTCTTAAGCCTAACATTGATGAAACATTCATCCAAACAAGTAATAACACACCAATCAACCAATAATTAATAGTTAGGTTTCATTAGATCTAAGGAAACACAAGAAAAATCTAGCCTAGCATGTTAATTGAAAGACAAGCATAAGATATAATTAACCAACACATAGACATATTAATTAATTTAAGTGAGGACTTATCTTTAATTGAACATGAAGGATTCAAGGGTGAAAAACCCTTGAAAATACAGCCAAATTCGTCTTTAGGGTTTTTCCCAAACTTGTACCAAAAGTTCCACCCTAATGAATGAAAAATAGAAAAGTATATATAGAGTTTACATTCTGACGGCGTCAGGTTATGGGTTCTGACGCCGTCAGCTCGCCGTCACTAGGGTTCTCGGATGGCCTAGATTTACTTCTGACGCAGTCACTTGTAAATGTGCTCTGGGCCGTCACTCTTTAGCATTACACCTGACGGCCTACTTCTTCTAACACCTGACGCCGTCAGATGTAAACATCTTGTTTTCTTCATAGGGCGTCTAATGTAATCTGATTTTACTCCTTTGTCAATGTTGGCTGACGGCGTCACCTTGTGACTCTGACGCCGTCAGGTAGGTTTTCCAGCTTCTTTTGAGACTTTGTCGTTTTCTTCACTTTTATGCTCCAAAAACGTCCAAATTAGCATGTTTTCCAGAATTCTTCTCAAAAGTACCTAAAATGACAAAAGGAACGATTTAGGGCAATATTTGATCACATTTACTCGAATTAGGGCTTAAATGACCCCTTAAAACGGGTACACTTTTCGTCTCATCAAATACCCTTACACTTGAGATTTGCTTGTCCTCAAGCAAATAAGCTTTTATTCCAATCAAAATATGAGTTAGGGGTCATTTAACACAAATATAAAAGTAATTACAACAAATAGTCATTCGACCCTAATCATAATAAGCACGGAAATCATACACTAGCACCTCACAAATAGTGTTTGGATACTCTCATCTCTCAAGTGTCATAGAATTATATCTCATAAATGAAAACGGAAAATATCTCTCACTACCTGTCATAGCAAATAGATTACCATAGGCTTGGGAGAGGATCAATTACTCCTCCACTAGGCGTAAGCACCTAAGATAAACTATCAAAGAGGGCTTTCAAAAGGGTTGTAACGTAAGGTGTAGGGATATGATAAACACGGTTTGGTTGGAATAAAGGGTATTTTAATGGTGGCAAGTTAATTATCATGATCAAATACATGCACTCTACATCGTTGCTTAAGTCAAGACTCGACTCAATCTTAAACTAAAAATGAAATAACAAAAACTAAAAAGAAACATAAAAGGAAACGGGATGGTAGTCCGTATGTTTTTCTCTTTTCTTTTTCATATTTTTTTGTATTTTTCTTGATTTTTCGATTTTTTTTTTATTACACTCTTGCCCTACCATCCAAAATAATACATCATAGGGGAGTTGCATTCCCCTTACACTTGAATCTTTACATAACTTTACAATCACTATTCTAATGACTCGAATTAAGATAATCGAAAAACTTGGAGTACTTTTAAAATGTTTAGCACATATGGGGGTAATAATGTTGTTCTTCCCCATTACTCCATTACACTAGTACTTTACCCATGAGTCCCAATCGTCCCAAAACAATATGTACAAGGATATGACTTAACTTAGCAACCATGTAATTGACCGGATAATTAACTAAGGGTTTAACAAATGTTTTCACAATAATGCACCAAAGGTGGGTGCATACAAGGTAGGCTAAGGCGATTTGGGTGTACATTTAGTGGGGTGTAAACAAATTCTCACTTTGAGTAAGATGCTCAAAGGTCGAAACGAAAGGATAGGCTCGGAGGGGTGTACTAGGGGTATCGTGTACCAAAAATGGGTACAATGCAAAGGGTTTGGGAGAATTACTTGACCAATGTAGCCAATGTAATTATAACAAAAACACGGGTGTAAAAACAAAGGGTTAATCCTAATGCCTCTTATCATGTAGTAGATCTAACTACACGAATGTAGTCTCACTTGTGGATTTGAGATGGTCCTAATGCAAGTTCTAGAATCTAAGCGCTACCGGTACACACATCATAACATCAAAGATGGATGCTTTTCCTACCAATTCTATGGGTGAACCTCACATATTTGGGTGGAAAATTTTTTAGTGGTACGGTTTTGTGCTAGTCATATAATTTCCTATCTATGAGATGCTCATTAAGACCAAAGTCTCACTTCTAAATGTTGTAAAAAAATTTAAATTGGCGCTAAAATTTCCCTAACAAATATTTCTCTCGATTTTATTATAAATTTACTATCAAACAAAAAAAAATCAAGCGCAATTGTATTCTCTAAGGTGCCTTCATTTACCCCCCTTACACTTAAACCGAACATTGTCCCCAATGTTCAAATAGAAGATGTAAAAGTAAATAAAATGAAATAATGAAATCAAATACTCCCCTGATTCGTTTGATGTGGATAGTGAGGTAACATGGTTAGATCTTCTTCCAAGAAAGATGAACGCTCAAAGCTTCCCTTCCAAAATATAAATCATCTTCTTGTCCAAAATAACCTGTTAACCTGAAAAAAAGATAAAGGCCAACCTCGCATAAAATCGGCGGTATAATCTATAATAGGATATAATGCTTGTGGAATTAATATTTTTGCAGAATTCCTGGAGATTATAAGTTAGAGAATTAACAAAAACTTTTTACTTCCGGAATAAAAACAAAACTTTCAAAAATTGCAGAAAATTATTGCCTGACGCCGTCAGGTTGTAATGCCTGACGCCGTCAGAAATGATCTGACAGAATTCTCATGTTAAGTTTCCGGAAAAATTCTGGAAAAACTAGAGCTTACTTCCTGGAATCCTACAAAAATTCATTATGACTCGATACAAGCATTTGACTCAAACAAATACTAATATGTATGTTAATTTACATTGTTATGATTCATGTTCATTCATTCTTATAAACCGATTTAGATTTTCCTTACACTTAGCTTTTGCAAAATACCTTTATATATAGTTAAGACGAAGTTAAAAACAAAATAAAGCATTTTCACAATTTAATTTGAAACATGAACCAATTACAATAAAAATAAAACACACATACGAAAATAAAAACAAACAAACAAACAAACAAACAAACAAAACAAATAAAGCAAATAAAGCTTGGGTTGCCTCCCAATAAGCGCTTGTTTTTGTTCGAGTCACGAGCCTGACTCTACCCTTATTTAACAGAAATAGGGGAGGTGTTCCCTACACTTAGAATTAAGTGCGGGTGGAAGTAGCGATACACACCCTCTCGGTGGAAGTATGCCTCGTGACGAAAGAGTGGTGGATGAATTATATGCTCAAAGGGGTATGCTCCATTCATCATAACCTTACCTAGTTCACTTTGGTCAATGGGTGAGTTAAAGTTTTCTCCTAAAAAGGGATCATCTTCTATCAACTTTGAGAGATTCCTAGTTGGAAATCCATCTTGACCTAATAAACCCGGTTTAAACCCATAATGTTTCTTGTGATCAATCAAGAATGGGTGATGTAAGTGTGTATGGTCATGGTTCACTCCCATGTCTTCTTCTCTATAAGGCTTAGAGTCTACTACCTTCAACGTAAAACTACCCGGACAAGATGGTTTGATGGGTGGATCGGGACCTATTTCAATTCCTAAATTTTCATCCGAGGATGGAAGATTAGGTAACGGTTTTGGTTGAGGCTCCGGTTCATCAAAACTAGGAACTTCCATAGAACTAAAAGAAAGGTTATAACTACAAGTATTCAAACTTATTTCTTCTAGTTGTTTTTGGTCCAAGGGCTCTACCTCTATTGGGGTTCCTATAGTCTCTTTTACTTCTTTCGGGTAAGTCACGGGTGGTGTGTGTGCCTAAAATGATGATAGGACTTGTGGGGTGTTTAGTGGGCTTGTATTATTTACCTCATCCTTCCTCGTGTCTAGATCATCTGTATCCTCATACAAAGCCATCAATTCATTCAACTTATGGTTCACGGTTAGGAAGCTTTCCTCAAAATTTTTCCAAAGGGTCTCACTAAAAGGAATTGATCCTGAAAATGATCGTCTAATAGAAATTACACACGCATAGAATTCATCAAACCCATCTAACTTTACCCCCAACTCCTCTTGGATATCACTAAGATCACACAAAAATTCATTGGAATGATAAGAAGCATATCTATTGGTGAAATATACTTGTTCCTCCATTGTCAATGATCTAAATGGAATTTCATCCGCCATAGTGACAAATGAAAATGGTTTTACAAACGAAAGGCACAAAGAAAAAGATAAACTAAAGAAATCCTAGAAAAATAAAATAAAAATCTCACTAGAAAGGAATCTAGTGATTAGACATAATAAAATAAAAATTCTACCTAAACAATAACTATTCCCCGGCAGCGGTGTCAAAAACTTGATGACGTGGGATTGCGACCACGCAACAGGTTTTACCTCTCAAGTGATCTTGAGAAGCTTGCAATCCCACCAGGCAGTGTACCTGGTCGGTGTAGTATAGTGTAGTGGTAAGTACGGGGGAATGATCATTCTCTCACAGGGAATAGTGCTCGTTAGGTTAGAAAAACTACTCTAAAAGGTCTAAAGGTGAAGGAAGATTATTTTTGTATTTTTATATTTTAAGGAAAGCAAGTAAAATATCGGGTTTTGGAGGAGTGGGCGGAATTAGTTGCTAGTCAACTAACCCAAAAACTACAATTGCAATTAAAAATAAAATAACTAAACTATTGTGGTTGTGAAAATTTATATGGAGACAAATGTGTTTACTTAGATTTCCTTACTCCCTAACTATCTTTTACCGGTTAATTGGTGTGTGTATTAATTGTGTGGATGACGGGTGTATTCCTTAACAATTCATGGGGTGGCGTACATATCTCCCCAATTCTATGAGCTCTTATCTCCTCCTACAACTATGCGTACACATAATCATAGGGATTGTAAACAGTGGCTCATGCGTTAAATACTACCTTAATAACCTAGTACGCATTAGTTACATGTTTCTTAAGACGTTCAGGCATGTTACCATAAAGGAGTATTGCCAGTTTTCTTAAGCCTAACATTGAGGAAACATTCATCCAAACAAGTAATAACACACCAATCAACCAATAATTAATAGTTAGGTTTCATTAGATCTAAGCAAACACAAGAAAAATCTAGCCTAGCATGTTAATTGAAAGACAAGCATAAGATATAATTAACCAACACATAGACATATTGATTAATTTAAGTGAGGACTTATCTTTAACTGAACATGAAGGATTCAAGGGTGAAAAACCCTTGAAAATACAGCCAAATTCGTCTTTAGGGTTTTTCCCAAACTTGTACCAAAAGTTCCACCCTAATGAATGAAAAATAGAAAAGTATAAATAGATTTTACATTCTGACGGCGTCAGTTTATGGGTTCTGACGCCATCAGCTCGCCGTCATTAGGGTTCTCGGATGGCCTAGATTTACTTCTGACGCCGTCACATGTAAATGTGCTCTGGGCCGTCACTCTTTAGCATTACACATTACGGCCTACTTCTTCTAACACCTGACGCCGTCATGTGTAAACATCTTGTTTTCTTCATAGGTTGTCTAGTGTAATCTAATTTTACTCCTTTGTCAATGTTGGCTGACGGCGTCACCTTGTGACTCTGACGCCGTCACCTTGTGACTCTAACGCCGTCAGGTAGGTTTTCCAGCTTCTTTTGAGACTTTGTCGTTTTCTTCACTTTTATGCTCCAAAAACGTCCAAATTAGCATGTTTTCCAGAATTCCTTTCAAAAGTACCTAAAAAGACAAAAGGAACGATTTAGGGCAATATTTGATCACATTTACTCGAATTAGGGCTTAAATGACCCCTTAAAACGGGTACACTTTTCGTCTCATCACTTACCTTTATATATCGACATTGCTACACATATGGCAACATTGTCATGGCTACATTATCACACTTACCTTTATATAACGACATTGCTACACATATGGCGACATTGTCCTGGCTACATTATCACATTTACCATTTTATAGCAACATTGCTACACTTATCTTTGAATCTTGGTTCAAATATTACTTTTGTTATCATAAACCATATCATATTAGGCAGTGGGTTGTAAATACATAGGTTATAAGTCTTGTATGGGCGGGGTTTGGAACTGGGTGGATTTACAATGCCTTTGCTGGAAAATCTTCATTCAAATGCTTTACATTACATTCTTTTTCACTAAACTCTATGAACACACCAACCTCGTGTTGACACTTTAGCATGTATTTTCAGGTATTAAGCAATGGCATGCTACTGGAGGTTTTGGCAGGGCATGGCATGGTCATAGAAGACTCTGATATTCATTTGGGGACCGTTTTAAACTATTATAAGGGCCTAATTCCGCACTACTTTTAACAATGTAAATTCAAGACTTTTTTTTAAACTATTTTATTCTAAATGAATGAGGTTAAAACCGTTCCTTGCACTTTTGTTGTGATACCAATTGAGTTGCACCCCAGCGACATGTAAGCTTCCACTGGACCCGATTCTAGGGGTGCGACAGCAAGGTCTAGGATTGTTAAGCTTCTTATGCATAGTGGAACGCTTATCATTATTCCTAGTCTCCAAAGATTTAGCAATTTTATCCACCTAGAAGAAGTTTTAGGTTTGTTTTGCTTCTTATGCATTGTAGATGACTTACTATAAACCCTAGACTTAGCAGGTTGAACCTTAGCAATGTTCTTCAACATACTAGAAGGCATCCTACAAGGTTGTGAGCCTAAGATACTATCCTTATGAAGTAGTGCTCTTTTCCTAGCCTTTTCTAGATCATAGTTCTTGTACAAGTCATTTATATCATAAGAATTTTGAATCTTAATGCTTGGTTTCGATTTTGTTCGCAAACTGATCCTAGGGGAACTGGGAGTTGGAGCAGCTACTTGTTGAGGTTTAACAGAACTAGAAGCAGTTATCATGGGCAAATAATGTGGAGTGACTGGTTTTTCCAAAACTTGTTCCGCATCAACTTGGGAGGTAAACCACGTTTTTGAAAGTTTTGGTCGTTCAGATCTAAACACAGTCGGTTGTCTAACAACTGATTGGTTTCTATTTGATCGAAAAACTGGTTTCCCCAAGATTGATGGTTTTGCAAACTTAGTGTTCAAATCCCCTGTTGCTGTTCTTAGCTCGTTCTTTAATGGTGTGATTGTGAAACCCTTTTCCTTAAGATGAGCTTTGAGTTCATCAATTTTGACCATCAAAGATGGTGTTTGTTCTACAGTTTAATCCTGATTTCTTTGATTGCGTCACCTAGGTCTTTTTTATGCCTTTTCAAAGACTCATTTTTCTTAAGTAATTCAGCCACATTCAGTTCCAATTCAGTGTTTCTAGTTGCAACAACATTACTTTCATGTTTAGCATTCACTTCATTACACATATCACACATCTCATTAATACGTTTTTAAGGTTGTTGATTGTCAAGTTTTTGGTTTCTAGCTGAGCTTTCAAATAATTAATCATAAAGAATTCACGGAAATTAGGAAGTTCCGGATTTTTACATGGTTGGTTAGTTAGAAAACTTTCTTCCTTTTGTTGCATTGCGATTTCAAGTGAAATACAATGTTTTTCAAGTTGTAAAAATCTGTTTAAAAGTTCATTAAAAACTTCTTTATCAACCATATCATTTGATTTAAAATTTTCAGCCGGAAACAAAGAACTTGACTCATCCTCACGTTCAGCATCCTGATCACTTTCTCCCCTTTTATGATCCATATTTGTTGAATCAAGAATGGTATTGCTATCAGCCTTTTCCAATAAATATGTGTCATAAGTGGGCATAACTTGATCAGTATGCAGTCGTTCATTAGAAAGCACATTATGTTGATCAGTGTCATGTACCTCTGCTGATGGAACTTGGTCATTATTTGTTCTGTGAACAGTATCCAATTCATGAGTGGAATAAGTATCAGAACTGTCTTTTGTATCCTCCTCATCAACTGTAGTGTCACTGCATTGTTGACTCTGGGCCCTTTCATTAATGAACTTCTTGACATTACCCATGAGTTGGAGGAGTGTAACTCCGAACGTGTCAACCTCGATTCCCGTGTGATCAACAAAACACTTTTGTGTCATCTGACTATCGTAGTCATAATCCACAGTGAATTTCGAATCAATGAACACTTGGAGTTGTTTGTTGATCAAACAAAGGGCAGCCATGGATCCAATTTTAGAAGAATCCCCTTGGTCAAGTTGTTGTTGTAATTGATCTAAGTTAAGAATCATTGTGTCTGTGAAAGTCTGAACATCTTGACCAAAGAGTGTTGCAAATGCACGTTCGAATCCCATCTTGAATCCAGTTCCCTCTAAAAGTAGCGAGAGGTGTAAATGAAGTTGTCGAAAACATTCTATGCAACTTTCATTCGTATCGTGAAGCACTTGTTGTGGCTGAAGCATATCTCTCTCTTATGAATTTGAGAACAAACTTTCCATCATGAGTGATTGTTGTTGCTGGATAACAACGCTCATCGGTTGTTCTTTGTTGGGAATCTTATGTTCATCGATCATGTTAAACAATTTGAGTATCTCAGTTATGACTGAAACTGAAGTGTTTGACATGATGTGATTGTGCGCAGGATTTTACTCTTCTATGATTTAAACCGAGAAACAGATTCTTTCGCGGGACTTTACAAAAATCAAGACGTAACCATGAGACAATGATGAATAGAATGTGGGTATGATAACAGAAGGATCGGAATAGTGATCAGAGACAGGGGCTAGAGATTGTGTGTTAAACAAATAAACCTGATAATGTGTCTTAACCCAAAATATCTCTCAATCTCGGATTCTTGACGCTCAACTAAAACCGTTGTCTAAAATTATTAACCAATCTCGGATCAATAAGCCTCACACAAAACCGTGACCACAAAGAAATTATATGCATTAGAGCCGAATAGTTCAACACAAAGATTCGGACACACTTCAATATCACATTTATATGTCACGCCCAAAACGATAATCAACCTCGGATGTATAGAAGTTCGAGTAAGACCGTGATCCAAAATTAATCCCACAAAATTTCACAAGATTTTAGGTCATCAAAAATTTTACCACTACAAAATTAGGCAAAAGAAATACAATCCAATAGACATTCAAATGCAATATTCGTTCCTTGTGATTTTACGAGCCTAACTTGTTCTCCCGGTCCAATCAACAAAAGTCCGATCCAATTAAAACATATACGAACCCTAAAATTTTGGTATTTAACACACACTTATCACCAATAAGTCTCACAACCCTAATAACACTATAATCCTAATCCCGCAGTCACTATCCTGCTTCTTTAACCCAAACTGAAACATGGATCCAAGAAAACAAATTTGTCCCTCTCTCTATTTCTTGTAAGCAGCTTAAACAAAATTACAACACAAAAGACAAAAAAATCGGTCCTTGTTATATTTCATTTATCTTTAACCAATCACAAACACTGCCTTTCTTAATAATCCTTCCTTGCTTAGACTGTGATAACTGAATCACCAATACCTTTTTGTTATACGGTGGTGAATAGAAAGAACCAGGTCACGAATCAGATCTTTGGAAAGGTCTAAGGTAGGTTTGTGTTGGCATAAATATTATGATATTCATATTACGATATTTAATCTAAACATCCTCTTCATGTTTTGATGATGACAAAGATGTAAGTTACAACACATAACGTAAAGTGTTTAAGTTACTTGTGATCACAAATCATCTATGCATTCATACGTCAACGTCTCTCGACATCTCAACGTCTCGAGTATGCTTCAACAATCACTTAAGGTATGTATAAACAAATGTCTAATACATTTTATGATCAAAGGGATTTTTATTTAGACATTACAAATTTTATAAAATGTTATAAACATTTAATATATTGTAGAAAAACACTTTTGGTAATTAAAGGAAAATGTTTTAATTAAAAGAAAATGTTACAAAATGTTATAAACATTTTATATATTTTAGAAAAACACTTTTGGTAATTAGAGGAAAATGTTTAATTCAAAATAAATATATGAATTCAAATTTTTAACCAAAAACAGTTAAAATTTCACTAGATAAACCTTCCCCAGAAAAAAATAAGAAAACTGCCGTTTTCGTCTGGGCGGCCCCCTTAATTTTAAGGGGGCCGGCACCTATTTATGGGGGGCGGCATGCTCCTCTTGTCAGAAATGATTCCCTATAAATACTGGTTCATTTCTGCAATTTTTCCCAACCTTCAGCACAAAAATTTTCAGTCCCAATCCTTTCCAAACATCTTTCTAGATCCTTTGATCATAAGATTATAAGTCTTTGTTTTCAAGTGATCCAATCCTTCACCACTCAAAGTGCAAGAGAAGAATCCTCCCTATCATAAAGCCAAAGATATATTAGAGTCTAGTTAGTGTTGATGTGAAGTTGTGAGTTGTGTATGTATATGTAATAAGTAGATCAAGATGATCTTACTTAGTAATGAGTCAATGAGTGAGTAAGAAGTAGTGAGAAGAAGTAGTAGTGTGGAGAAGTCATTTAGTTGTGAAGATGTAGGTGTGTGAATAAGTAGTAGAGTATAGAAGAAGTTGTGAAGTAGTGAAGAAGTCGTGAAGTTGTGAAGTCGTGAAGAAGTCGTGAAGTCATGTAGAAGTTGTGTAGTGATCGAAGTCGTGTCGTGAGATTGGTACTAGCTACTATTAGAACCCGACATTTAGCTTAGTTTCATTAATTGGTGTAAGCAAAAGTTGTGTACGGTTTTCTCCGCCAAAAAGGAGCTTGTTGAGTAGTGAAGAAAACTCTCGAGTAGGTGACTCGGGGAGTGGAGTAGGGCAAGGAAGGTGTCCTTGTATCCGAACCACTATAAATCATCGTGCCCGGTTTGCATTTCATTTCTCTTAACTCTTTTCATTTATTCTTGCATTTATCGCTTTATATCTGTGCTTGCAAATATGTGTTGATTGTTGCTTATATTGTTTTGATGTTGATTGTGTGATAGATAGAAGTTAATATTGTTATAGGATGAATAATTATATGATATGGTCTAATAGACTTAGATGCATTATTCACACTTCTCATGTTGAGTTTAACTTAATTAATAATTTGATACAAAACGTTTTAAGATTTTAAAAGGAAAACATATTCACATAAAGATCAACCAAAGATCCATTCATAAAACTAAGTTTTGAAAGTAAATCCAAAACCATACATATATAATTGATCATATTGATTATATGTTGTTTCATTACTAAACTCTAATTGAAGGTTTTTCGAATGAACTTTGAACAAATTAAAAAGATGTAAAACTATTCAACCCCCTGGTATGTGCTTATTTACATACCTTTTACTCACCATTTTTAGGCTCTATTAGACCATAAACTAACGTTAAACGCCAAAGATATCGTGTTTTTGTGTTTGTGACTGTGCAGGGAAGGATATTGCATAAATGGCAACAAAATCAACCAAAAAGCCTAAAACGAGCACGAGATGTGGAAAAGAGTCTAGAAGTGAAGCCAAAGATGAAATCTCTTAAGAAAAGCCCGTGACGACGAAATTATTCCTTAGAAGCTCAAGAAAATAAAAGAGACACTTAATCAATATTCAAAGATATTTAAAAGAAAAACCGTCCAAGTTTGAGCAAGTGATCTTTTAATTCTTTGAAGACCTTTGGAAAGCACGTCAACACGCTACCTCAAGTTACAAGGACTTACGTTTAATTGTTAGAACATTTAGTAGCGTTGTAATAGAAGTTTATGTGTAGCTTTCATGAGATATCAAAGTATAGGGGCTAAACCGTACACGATGTAAAAAAGGGAAGCTTCCTTGCTCCTTTAAATACCTCCCCTTAGCCTCATTTGTAAGCTAGTTTTTGAGTCTTGAGTCTTAGTTTTATTAAGTTTTAGTTTTTGTAAGTTTTTTATAATTAATGCATTTTTAATTATACATGTCTTAAACTTTTCTTTCTTATTGTCATTCAATCTTAATCTTTCTTATTAATCTTTACATGTTTTAAGTTTAATCTTGTTTATATTAATCTTTTATAAAAGCTTTTATAAAATCTTGTCACCTTTGCATGTTATTTTTGATTCGAATAAGATAAATAATGGGTTAGGGCTTGTAGGTTTTTCGTGGCTTATTTAGCTTATTCATAAGCTTATTTAGCTTTTTAAAATAGTTTACATAAAGTTGTTATTAGTTTTTATCAGTTTCTAATCTTTGGTCTCACATAAAAAAGGTCTAAATATCTTTTTATACATTTTTGCGAGTAGTAGATTTAGGGTTTAGCGAGTAGCAAATATTTATTGTTTTTCTTGCGAGTTTGGTTTAATATTTAGCGAGTATGTAATCTTTTTAGCGAGTATGAAACAGTTCCTCTAGCGAGTATCATTAACATTTATAGCGAGTATCAAATTAACAATAGCGAGTATAGATGAGTGTGTAAATACTCATCATTTTTATCGTATTTTAACTGCCAAAACACGTGAAAACACTCGGAAATACATAAAAATACTGAAAATATCCCAGGGTCGTGTTTTATATGCAAAATGATTAAAAACAAATGAAAAAACGAACAAAGTGTTGCATAATTGGTAGTTTCAGTCCCTCAACTTTCAAAACTTGTCAAAATCAGTCCCTAGCCATTTAATTTGTAAGAAAAGTCATCAAAGGTCCTTGGAAAATCAAAAGTTTTCATTTTTGGTCCTTTGGTGAAAAGTTTCAAAAGTTATCAAATTTAGTCCCTAAACTTTGAAAGATTGTCAAAATAGCCCCTGGGATTTAAATTTTGGAAAATATCAATCATGGTCCTTGTGTTAATGAACTTTGGCAGAAATGGTCCTTGGATTGCAAGTTTGGAGATTTTACATGTTTGGTCCCTGTAGTTTGTAATTTGGCAA
Organism: Artemisia annua; assembly: GCA_014162995.1. Lineage (NCBI taxonomy): Eukaryota > Viridiplantae > Streptophyta > Magnoliopsida > Asterales > Asteraceae > Artemisia > Artemisia annua. The sequence continues at coordinate 14,624 of LBNU01011671.1, read as the reverse complement.
AAGTGACCCCCGGGAATTATAATTTGAAGAAAAGTGACAAAGTGGACCTTGGGAATTAAGACATGGCAAATTTGATCCTTGGATGAACTTTGGAGATGTGGCAGATTCAGTCCCTTGAAAATTAAAAAACCTACACATTTGGTCCTTGGGCTCAAATCCTAAACTCGCTACACTACTAAACTAAGCCCACTACACACTCTTTATTAATAAACCCATTACCCCAAATAAACCCAAAAGCCCAACAACCTCACCAGCCCAAAACACCCCGTGTTTTATAAACCCAGGTCAAAGGGTCAAACTCATCCCCTTTATCTTCCCCCCAAACTCACTCCCTATTACCCAGTTAACCAACACCACCCCCGACCACCATGGCAACCTGCTACACTCAACCCCTCCTCTCCTCAAAAGCTCCCCAATCACACTCCCCCATCCCACTAACTTCCCCAATCTCTCATATCCTGTACCTAACACCTTTAACAAGTCAGCAATCCTCACTTTTGTTTTGGCGCCAAAATCTGAATTAAGGGCCATGATCACTTGTAATCTAATTGGACGCTTGGGATTTGTTCAGGAAGTCACAAAGAGCAAATTAGGGCTGCCTTATCTCACAGAAGAAGCACAAGGAGTCATTTTCTACCTACCTCATATTGTAGTATAAATAGGAAGCAATTGTAGCCTTGTATGGCATCCAATCTTAGTTTAATTTTTTGTTTTCTTTCTTATTTCAGTATTGTAACTCTTCATTTTCAGTTCAATTAAAGTTTAATCCAAGTTTGTTCAAATTCGGATTTTGCTTTTTCTTTAAAGTCTTGAATTTTATTCAAAGTTTGCTGTTTTTGGTTATTAAATGTCATTTAAATGTTAGTAAGCTAGTTTTAATTAAAAGGAAACAAGAAAACAGAAAAGAAAAGAAAAAGAGAAAATATCAAAGAAAATTCTAAAAAAAATAAAAAAAATTTGAAGAAAAGAAGAAGAAGAAGAGAAGAAGAGCAAAGATTTGGATGGAGTTTGGTTTAGAGCTCATGGGAGCATTAGGATAGTAATTTGGTTCTGGTTCTTGCTAAATCAGTTGCTTTGGACTTCTTGTAAGAGTAGTTTTTTATATTGTCTTGCATAATCTATGTTCATTAGTTATATCTGTTCAAACTTGCTTGTTTATGCTTATGTTGTGTTAATTTAAGTTTATATCTCAGCTTCTTGTAGTATTTAGCTCAATCACTTGGAAATTCTCAAAATCAGTAGGAATAGGGGTGTTTGGATTAAGCTTTAGTTCTGTGTTGTTGTTGTTATTAAGGGTTAAGCTTTGCGTGTCCACTATTCCTAGGCCTAGTTAAGCTCAGATTGACCAATTACTTGGTCCTTTTTATTGAAAAAGTCAAATTCACACTTGAATCTCTTTGGCAGTTTAACTGTGAAGGATTTTTTGTATGAAATCCTTGATTCCAGTTTAGAAATAGTTAGGATTGCTTGATTTAGTTTCAATTGGGCTTAATAAACATTAATTAATCATCTAGGGTCTGTGTAAAATCACAAAAGTCAACTTGGATCAAAATTTCACAAAGTCAAATTCTGCATGCTCAGTTTTGTAACAAACTTCAACTCAAGCTCTAGGATTTGTTAGTTAATGAAAATGCAATGTTTTTGCCAATTTGAAGTCCTTGCCAGCTTGTGCAACTAAATCAAAAAGAAAGTTAAAATTTGGAAATCATTTGATCACTTAAATATGGTTCCAAAGTTGGTGCTCTGACACAAAATTCCCCTGCACCTTCAGGTTTTGTTGATTTTAGATTAGGCTTAGATCACTCATTAGTTAGTATTAGGGTTTGATTCTCATTGCTATAGTAAGCCCCCTAATTCATCTTTAGATATCTACTTTTAGTTTAGAGTAGATTGCTTATTTAGATTGTGTATTGAAGTCATTTTGTAGGCTAGTTGGCACTGAATGCTGTCCATACTCAGTGTATACTGAGTGTGTTCAATCCTGTGTTTCTCTTGATAATTGTTCTTGTTATTGTTCCAGTTGTTGTTTGTAGTCATTATTATTGTTGTTTGTTGGAGCTTTTGAAAGCTTATCAGCTTCTTTGATCAACTGCTTATTGTGTTCTTATTGGCTGCTGCTACTGCTTGTGTATTGTTCTTGTTGAATGTTCTTGATTTGCTGAGCTTGTTGATCATTCTTGTTGTTGTTATTAATTTTATTGTTTCTGTGTTATTGTTCTTGTTGTTTGCTGCTTGTTATTGTTGTGCTTAATCAAGCCTTAAGCTTGCTTAAGCTTATTAGATTTGTGGGTTCAATTTGGCAGTCAACAAACAAGTGAAAACAAAGAGAATTTTTACAAATCTGTGTGATCTTTGATTTGAAATAGTTTTGTTTGTTAAAAATCTGTTCTCAAAAGAGTTTTCAAATTTGTGTTTGTGTTTGTGTTGGTCAAAAAGGAAGCAGTAAAGAATAGAAAGACAAAAAGAAAAAAAAATACTTTGTACAAAAAAGTCTGGGGAGAGATTCGAACCCCAGACCTCTTGGAACCATAGCAGACTCAACCACACCACACACAACCATCATGCCCTTAGGTCTTTTCTGTTATACGTTTATACATCAATTCATTTATATAGGATTTTCTTAGTTTTGCTTATTAGATTGTTATCTGCTTATTTTAGCTTATTCATAGTGCTTTTTCTAAAGTTTTTATTTTTCTTAGACTTGTATTAGTTAGGTTTAATCTCCAGAAAAACCTTAGAATTATTTAAATAGTTTTAGTAATTATTTTCAATTAATTAGTATTAAATAGTTTTTAAATTATAATAAATAGAATTTTAATTGGAATTTTAATTTTCTTTTTTCTAAAATTTTCATTTGTCTTTTAGTGCGTTATAAAATTGTTTGTATGCCCGTAGGACTTGCGTAGCTTAAATTTCACGTTTTTGCTTGCGCGTTGACGTTTATTTAGAATAAACGTCACATTACTTGTTTATATTATGTTTTAGGATTTCCCGATACCTAATTATGTTTCCCGTAGCATATTAGGACTTCCCTAGTTAACCATTTGCCTTTTGTTTCCCATTAGGTTCTTTTATTTTCATTCTCGTTCATTAATTTCCAATTTCGTTAATTAAACGTACCATAACTCCAAATAACCTTTCACAACCTCATACAAGTCTTTAATCTCGATCTTTCACGAAACTTTCCATTCACACCTCGTTGGGGTATGACCCGGGGAATCACTTCCCGGTCTCACAAATATCACATTGCACGAGTTTACGAGGTAATCTTTTTCCTAAAAGGTTTACTTGTATTTCTCCACGTCTTGTTGTCACTCACGATAACATTGACCTCACTTTGTTGGTATTTTTTATAAATTGTTTTTGCACACCAAAACACAACGAATCAAGTATCACATAATTTGTAGCGAGTATCTTTTTCTTATAGCGAGTATCGTCTTGTTTACCTTTAGCGAGTATTGTGTTCACTTTTAGCGAGTAGGCTTATGTGTTTAGCGAGTATGGTCACATTATAGCGAGTATCAAGTCACAGTATAGCGAGTATGGATCTTTCTTCTTAGCGAGTAGCATATTTGTTTAGCGAGTTTGAGTTTCATATTGTGCCAACTTTATTTCATTTCCTTTATAAGTCGAGTTAGAGTTTTCTTAACTTCATCGTTTCATCGAGTGGAGTTTTGTTTGGTTCATTCCTAAACGAAACTCTGCCGAATTTTCTAAAAACCTTTTTAACTTTGTTTACTTTCTTATCGTCTTAGTTCATTAAATCTTTTATAAGCTTTACGTTTACTTTTCATTTATTAAATCTAAAATCCAAAAACATTTTCCGTTCTTAGTTTACTTTTCTTTCTTAAACCTTTATTTCTTTTTAAGTAACTTAGTTTCATCGAGTTTAATGTTTTCCTTTGTTCTTAATTCTATTTCTTTTAAACACGTTCTCTTTTACCTTAGCGTTCTTAAGTTTTAAAAGTTTTCTCATAGTGTAAACAAAACAAACTCATCTTTTAAACTCATTCACTTCACATAACTCACGATTTTGAGTGACTAGATCAGTTCAACCCTCGTTGGGACTACGACTCGTGTTTAAGCTTCACCGCTTAATTCTGCCACGATCAATTTTGGCGCCGCTGCCGGGGAGCGGTTGATAAGATTAAGTCGTTTGATCGTTCGAGACTTGTGATTTGAAGAACCTTCTTTTAGAAGTTAACGTTTTCTCAAAAACATAAAAACAACAAAAAAATTATAAAACCTGGTATGTGCTTATTCACATACCTTTTATTCACTATTTTCAGACTCTAAAAGACCAAAAACTAACGTTAAACGCCAAAGATATCGTGTTTTTGTGTTTGTGATCGTGCAGGGAAGGATAATGCATAAATGACATCAAAATCAACCAAAAAGCCTAGAACGAGCACGAGATATGGAAAAATGTCAAAAAGCCGAGTCAACAATGTTATCTACTTAAGAAAAGCCCGTGACGACGAATTTATCTCTTAAAGGCTCAAGAAAATGAAAGAGACACTTAATCGAAGTTCAAAGATAATTATCACGATAAGCTTCCCAAATTCGAGCAAGTGATCACTTTTACATCTTTGAAGACTTTGAGAAAGCACGTCAACACTTAGCCTCAAAGTTACAAGACGTTACATTTACTAGTTAAGACATTTAGTAGCTTGTAATAGAGTTTTAATCATGTTTTCATGAGATATGTAAGTCTATGGGGCAAAGTGTACACGATGGCAAACTTGTAACCTCCCTAGCAACATAAATACCCCATGGGTGGCTTCATTTTGAAGCAAGTAGGTAGTAAGTAGGAGTAGGGTGTAGATTTTAGTCTTCTTTTTAAGTTTTATTTAGTGTAAGTTTTATTTTTAATGCAAGCTTATTTTCATGTCTTAATTCTAGCTTATTGTCACGCTTAATCTTCTTTCTAAATCTTTACAAGTTTATTGTCAATCTTTCTTTACATCCATTTCAATCATCTACAAAAGCTTTTATATATTTCATTAACTTGCTTGTTTTCTATTCGTATGGTTTTGAAAATAATGGGTTAGGGCTTGTAACTTTTGTGTGGCTTATTTTGCTTATATAAGCTTATTTAACTTTTAAAACTAAGTTCTTCACAAAGCTTTTATTAGAATTTATTTGTTTTAATCTTTGTTCATATTAAAATTTAAGTTCAAATCATTTTTTTTTATGTTTTGCGCGTTGGGTTTCAAGGGATTTGCGAGTATCATTTTCTTTATAATGTTTGCGAGTATGGGTTCTAGTCATAGTGAGTACCATCAAAACCTAGCGAGTATGAACCAGTCTTTTTAGCGAGTATAGATTTTTCTTTTGCTAGTATGGCTTTATCTTGTAGTTTTGCGAGTATGGCAGTCATTATTTTGCGAGTATGAAGCAAATATTGCGAGTATGAAGCAAAATGCATTTTGCGAGTATGGATTTGAGTTCTTGTCATGCGAGTATGATTTCTTGTTTCAGCGAAANTTTTTATTTCTTTAAATCTAAACGAAACTCTGTCGAAATTTTCTTAAATCTTTTTAGTAACGTTTTCTTATTTAAGTCTCATGTCTTTTCAATTTTAGTTTTAAACTTTAGTTACATTTAATGTTTTCAAATTTTCTACATTTCTTTCGTCGCTTACCAAACTTTTATTTCCGTTTATTAAATCATAAAAACCAAAAACAATTTATTTTCCAAGTTAAGTTTAATTTCTTTATCGCTTTACTTTAGTTAATATGAGTCGCGAGTAGTTTTAATCGTGTTTGCTTAGTAACTCGAGTTTGTGAGCTAAGTGCGAGCGTTAAATGTTTGTGATTAATAATCGCTAAGATTATTTAGACTTGTGATTTTATTATTCGAAGAACAAAAGCGGAGAACGATTAAATCACTTGTCTAGAGTTATTATCTCTTCAAAAGGTTAATTGACAACTAATCTCGAGAAAGGAAAATAATTCGTCACAAGCCATTAGCTCATACTTAGTAAGCTTACTAAAGTCGCTTTGCAAACATATTGTCTTTAAATTCATTTTCCATTTTAATTACTTATCGCACTTTAATTATCGCTTTCTTTAAGTCTCTTTATTTCATGCAACTTTACTTGTTTATTTTCTTTGTGTCACTTTATTGCTTTCCTTTACTTTAACCGCATTTTAATTCTCGTTTTAGTATAATCAAAACCAAAAATCATCTTTTAAACCTATTCATTTCACATATCTCACGATCTTGAGTGACGAGATCAGTTCAACCCTCGTTGGGATTACGACTCGAGTTATAAGCTTCACCGCTTGAAAAACGATCTCATCAATTTATGGCGCCGCTGCCGGGGAGCGGTTGATAAGATTAAGTCATTCGATCGTTTGAGTAATGTGTTTTGAAGATCCTTCTTTCGAGAAGTTAATGCTTTTGTAAATATTTTCAAAATATAAAAACACAAAAAGATTTTCTCTTCAAAATTTGTTTTTCCTTTGATTTCCACTTTTCTAAAATAAAAAAAAATCCAAAAAGATTTTACCTTTCAAAATTGGTTTTCACTTTTTACTCTTCTACATTTTTCAAACATAAAATTCAAAAATACTCTTCTTATCCTCTAATCGTTTAATTCTATCTCTTTCCTCCTCTTTTGTTTAATTCTTATGGATTCATTGATACCTTGTGTTCGTTGTGGTGAACCACTCTATGGTTTACCGTGTCGTTGGTGTATATGCGAACAGTGTGGTAATGATCTACTGAACGGATGGTGTTCGAATTGTAATTCTGTCTCTTATGATCAAAACCCGAATTTTTCCAACTACTCACCTCAGCCCGACTTATCTTCGTACGATCAAC
>LBNU01011670.1:24442-43368 GCA_014162995.1 Artemisia annua | reverse complement strand
GACTGGATGGCTTGGAAGCTTTCCTGCATCAGCTAGACTTTCTTCAACTGCCCGTTGTACCATCATTTCTTCGACATTGAGAGTGTCTTCGGGTTCTGGACTAACATCTTTCAGAGTTTCCTTTGTTCTGGTTTTCTTTGACCCCTTGTCTTTGCTCTTGCTGACTTGTTTGGAAGACTCAGATTGGCTTTTTCGCTTTTTAGATCTTGATTTGTCAGAATTGGTGAGTGTAGTTTCTTCACTGGCCGATGCAATGTGACTTGTTTGCAGCAGTTCCACATATTTGTTATAGTATGGAGCTTCAAGGATTTGTTTTGTGAGCAATGGTTCAGGAATGGCCATGCCGAAGATTATGTTAGAAGTCCCCCTAGCGGTGTATTTCAGAAAGCCTACAGAGTTTTCATCTTCTGACTGATTGAGTGGTGAAACCGGTTCTGGTTGGAAAGCGAAGTGTGCGTTGCAGAGATAAAATGATAAGCTTGGTGAACCTGATGCTGGGAATAAGTAGTCTAGAAGATTTCTTTTTGCTGTCTCTGTTTGCCGCCAGTTTTGCCTTGTCTTCCAAAATGAATGAATGGAGTGAGTGAATTCTTCCCAGATTATTTCGACAAAGTCAATGTTCTTCTTGTTTACAACTCCCCAAAGTATTTGCAGAGCAGGTGCTCTGAGTCTTTCATAACCCGATGTTTTACCCGTTAGGCATAGGTTGATGAGTGTGATGATAGCCCTCCAGGGTTGATATAGATCATAGGTGGAAATAGAAGACAAGGTTACAACCTTTGAAGGGTAACCTAATTCATCAACGAAGTTGATAAGCGTATCAGGGTTAGGTTGTGGTGTGTATACAATGTTATCTCCAGTGGGCAAGATCTGGAGTGCACTACCCAGGGTCTCCTTGGTGATAGTTACCCACTGTTCATCTAGCTGACAGCTGTAAGCACCGGTTGCAATATCATAGCGGATGGTGTTCCAGAATTGTTGTACATAGATTGAGGGAATGGTTGATGATGCGGTGAATGCTCGGAAGAAGGTAATTTGTTTCAGTATATCCATAGCAAGTTTGAGGATAGGATGATCCTGCGGCTTGTCGGCTTTGAGATAGCAGTTACTTTTCCCAATTGCAACCTAATCTTGGTGAGGCAAGATCTCGTCATCTGTACGAGAGGGTACAGTTGATGGAGTGTTTGAGGATCCTTGAGTGTGAGAGTCAGTCATTATGTTCTGCACACACCAAAATTCATACAAGAAGAACCAAGAAGGATGTGATAGTTAGAGCATGCATAAATAGTCACACAGACAAGGCAAACACCCAACGAGAAGAGCTAAAATCAAATGCATAAACCAAGACACACAAGAAAACTGCTATCCTAATAAACCGCTGGGAAATCAAACCGCTAGAGTAAACAAACCGCTAGAAATACAAGCCGCTAGAGAGACTAACCGCTAGAGAGGCTAACCGCTAGATAGACTAACCGCTAGATAGACTAGCTGCTAGACAAACTAACCGCTAGACAAACTAACCGCAGACAAACTAACCGCTAGACAAACTAACCGCTGTTAAATCTAACCGCTGGTAAAACTAACCGCTGGTAAAGTAACCGCTATCAAGAACATATTACAAGCAAACCGCTACCAAGAACAATAAGTAACCGCTACCAAGAACAACGACCAGAAAATCCCCACAGACAACTCAAATAGATAAACTATTATAATAGTATTCAACTCAAACTAGAAATGCATATCATACCCACTATGGCAAGCAACAATATCCTAAGCTAAACATCTAACAACCAACGACTAATCTACAACCTAAAACTGCTCAATCTACGAATAAACTCGAGAAGGGAGGACAAATAGGCACATGTAATGAGAAAGAGAAACATCTAAGAAAAACCAAAACGTACCTAGAAAAGATAGCAAGCAATGAGAGATGTAACAGATTATGATGATGATGCAGCGGTTTAGAGAGACGAGGGTGGTTAGTGATATTTTTAGAGAGAGAAAGCGTTTTGAAATTATGCTAAAAATGATCTAACCGCTGCCTATTTATATTTTAATGGAAACTTTCAAAATTTTTCAAATCAACTAGCCTAACCGCTGCACAAGTATACAATTTGGCAAAACTAGTCCTTCAGTTATGCAAACAACTAATCATAGGCACTTAGCACGTACACATACACAAGGCAAGACTACGATAAGCAAACCACTTAAGCAAACAAGAGATATCCAGGAAACGTGATATATATACAAAGCAAATCTCAAAACATCCTCTCCCCCTCAAGCAATGACCTGATTAAAGAAATCAGAGTACATTGATTGAAGAAAGATATGCACAATTGTACGTGAGGAATAAACACAGCTGGTAATTCCTTTTTAGAACAGTGAAAGTCCGAGTCCTGAGTAGAAATGCTCAGAAGTCATGGAAAGGGATACATCAAGGATGAGGTGTAAAATCTCCCAGCATTGGAGATTGGTGAGTCTTTGGCCTCCATGTTTTGTGCCTTCTTGAGTGGCAATTGTTAGAAGTTCTTGCACCTGAGTACGGACTTCCTGCATTATCACAAACTTGATTGCATGTATATGGGTTAGTGACAACAGTATCCAGACCCTTAGGGGTTTCACGGCTAACCATGGCATTGCCATTAGTAATCACCTTACTGGTTGGTAACCACTTAAGTCCAACGTGCTTAAAAATTCTACCGGTTGGTATCCACTTTAGGCAGGAACTAGGGTTATTAAGCTTCTTATGCACAGAAGATGAATTTCTATAAATCCTAGGCTTAACAGGTTGAAACTTAGCAGTATTCTTCACTAAAGCAGGAGGCATCAAAAGAGGTTGTGAGCCTAAGATTCCATCCTTATGCAGTTGTGCTCTTTTCCTAGCCCTTTCAAGATCACAATTCTTGTACAGGTAATAAGAATTTAGAATTTTAATGCTTGGTTTCGACACTGTTTTCGAACTAATTCTAAAGAAGATGGGTGCAGGGGAAAGGGAATCTACTTGATGAGATGTAACAGAGCTAGAAGAAATTTTATTGGGCAGATACTGTGTAATGACTGGTTTTGTCAAAACTTGTTCCACATCAACTTGGGAGGCAAACCGGGTTTTTGAAAATTTTGATCGTTCAGATCTAAATGCAGTCGGTTGTCTAACAACTGATTGGTTTCTATTTCTTTGAAAAACTGGTTTCCCCAAGATTGATGGTTTTGCAAACTTAGTGTTCACACTATTCTCTGTTGCTTTTCTAAGCTCATGATTTATTGTTGTGACTGTGAATCCCACTTCCTGGAGTTGTGCTTTGAATTCATCATATTTGTTAGTCCAAGAGGTTGTTTGATCTATAGACTTAGTTCTCTTTTCTTTGATAGACTCATTTAGGTTTTTACATTGCATTTTCAAGGACTCATTTTCCAACAGTAATTCAGCCATTTTTGTCTCAAAATTTCTAGTCGCAATCTCACTACTGACAAGTTTAGCTTTAACTTCATTAGACATCTCACCCAACTCAGTAATATGGTTTTTCAGGTTTTTGATTGTCAAGTTCTTTGTTTCTAGCTGAGCTTTCCAATCATTAATCATAAAGAATTCACGAAAATCAGGAAGTTCCGGATCTTTACATGGTTGGTTAATCTGAAGACTTTCTTTCTTTTGTTGCATTGCGATTTCAAGTGAAATACAATGATTTTCAAGTTGTGCAAATTTCTTTGAAAGTTCATTAAAAACTTCTTTATCAACCATATCATTTGATTTAAAAGCATCAGCCGTAAACACAGAACTTACCAAGTCATCACGATCAGCATCCTGATCACTTTTTCCCCCTTTATGACTCCTATTTGTTGAATTAGACATGGTATTGCTATCAGTCTTTTCCAACAAATTTGTGTCATAATTGAGTGTGATTTGATCAGTATGTTGTCGTTCATTAGAGAGCACATTTTGTTGAGCAGTTATAGGTACCTCAGCACATGACATTTTTTCATTAACTGGTCTAAGATCTGCATCCATGCCATGCGTGACTGGAGTCACTGAACTACTGGTAGTGTCAAGCTTATCAGTTTCTGACCCTTTGCGCATCGTGACAACTGACCCAACATCCGAAGCTTTACCCGAGTCATTAATACCATCACATGATTGCACCAAAGTTGCCTTTACTTTGTCGTCATTCAAATGTCTGAGCTGTGCTCTTTCCTCAATGAACTTCTGAACATCACCCATGAGTTGGATGAGTGTATCTCTGAACGTGTCAACCTCAATTCCCGTGTGTTCAGCAAAACACCTTTTAGTCATCTCACTGTAATAGTCATACTCCAGAGTGAATTTTGAATCAAAGAACACTTGGAGTTGTTTGTTGAGTACACTAAGAGCAGCCATGGATCCAGTTTTGGAAGATATTCCTTGGTCAAGTTGTTGTTGCAATTGATCTAAGTTAAGAATCATTGTTGTAACACCCCCAAAATTATTGCAGCGGAAGATTGTGTCACTGGGGTATTACTTCATGGTTCACAACAGAAGTTACAGAAAACGACTCTAAATGAGACGTTTTGAAATGAATTATCATTGGACTAAAATATCAGAGTTTACAAAGAGGTCCCACAAGTTTACAAAACGTACAACATAAAAGTTGTAAAGTTTTTCGAATGATAATATATGCATCGTCTTCAAAATATTTTCCGTGCGCCTTCACATGCCAGCTAATTTCTTTCGTACCTGAGATAAACATGCTAAAAAAGTCAACACAAAGGTTGAGTGAATTCATAGGTTTGTAAAACAATAGTGGACAATCAAGTTCATAGTATAATTGCAATGTGCGCAATCATCATCCTGATAGTTATTATTGCTCTAAGCTCATGGCATGCACGACTGACTGTATATATATATATATATATATATATATCACCATACGATATATACATTAAACAATTTTCCCCGTGTAGGTACTATGCCAAATACCTAGAAATTCAAATATAGTGCGTTTGTGATATCCGCTGTATGATTAACACAAACGGGATTCGTCAATCCCGATAGGCCTATCCACAATATTTGCGCTCACTTGCAACAACAAGTGATTAATGGTCCATGATAAGGGGACTTTTGGCATAAACAACTTAGACATGCATGCAATAATACAATCAAGGCTAGCATTCAGTTTACAAGTAATTGTCCATAGTAAAAACAGTAGCATGTATCTCCCCCAAAGAGTATAAAACAGTTAAACAAAAGTAGGGGCTATGAACTCACCGTATAGAATAGCAATAGGTTTCGTCGATATAAAATGTATATCAGAAGTTGCGAGCTTTCAACGACGACCTAAACATATAATAGTCGCGTCTTAGCGAGAAAGTATAAAAAACTTTTATAAAATTATTCGTATACTTTTGACATTGTACATATTTTTGAAAGTTTACAAGAATATGAAAGTTTAGTTTTTATCAAAAATAGTAACAAGCCCTATTATATAAGTTGTTTAGGCTCGGATTCTTACGTCACTTTTGTTAGCACATATGCTATATCCCATGAATAATCGTTTCTAAGTCCATTTAATCTATAGATAAATAAATGGCTTATTTTCTAATAGTGGGTCCTTCCACTTCGGTTTGTAGATAAACTTGGTCAAATGGTTTCAAATGATACTTAATTGTCTTGTTTTGGTTTTCATAAATATAGTTATTCCGACTTAGTGTTTACGTTATTTCTAACCCATAAACTATAATAATTTAGTTTTTATGTCTTTAGAGAAGTATCGAAACGTGTTTATCAATTTTAGAGGTCTGCTAGTCTTGATTATCTAGTAACATAAGTCAAATTGCAAAAACAAACTTAAAATTCAATGAAGAAACTTAGATAGCTAACTGCAGTCCCACGAAAACGATCATAAGTTGGGTTCTACAACTCCAATTGATGTGAGGTTTGCGGATACGTTTAATTCTATGTGTTAACTAGATTTCATAAAACTGGGCCGAGTTCCAGAAATGAACGAAACCATGAGCTTTTTCTAAAAGAAATCTGGTGTGCAGATTTTGACACCTTTTGCCATTTTGGCTCTTATTTACTCATCGGGATGAGTTATGAGGTGCGCCACCCGGCGAATCGACCACAAGACATAGGTTTATCATCCTATCTAATTGGATAAGACTCATATCTCACTGGGGTGTACAGCCTATTCCATCTTTGGGGCTAATTCAGAATTCAGATTTATAAAATCTACCTAGGGCTTGTTATAGCTTATTATCATGTTACAAACCTCATGTACAATGTCAAACACTTACAAAATCATTATTACATCATAAAAATACAAAAGTCCAGAAGTTATTTAAAACATATTAAAAATTGCAAGAAATAGATAATAAATCTTACAAGGGAAAGGATGAAAAGTTACTAGTACAACAAGAACAATTCAACACTTAACCCTTCTAATCTTCAAACCTTGTCTTGAATCTTTTAACCAATCTTCTAATAGCCCTTTTTAAATCTTGTAAAAGACCTTTCTACCTCAGCCCTTGAACCTCCTAATCACCCAAGATCTCCTCTTACTTTGGAGAGAATTGAACCAAGACTATCTAGGAACTATATAATATTCAACCTATTATCAAAGTACCAGCAAAAACATTTGATGGAATTGGTGTTTTGTTGGTGTTGTTTATACGGCAATATGAGAGGATAAACAAGAGAATTGTAACTTTTCTTACAACTTTGCATGTTACAATGAGACAAGTCTAAGCATGTTGGTGAATAAGCTAGTAAGTTTCACAACTAATGACGTGTTTCTGATTTGTGTAGGCGTGGCATGTAGTGAGGTTATGTGTGTTTATCTTAGTTATTACAACGATAGTATAAGGTTTAGAGGGTATAGTTTGATCCTGGTAATTACTAATGTTAAGCCTTTAAGTCATGAAACTTAAAATCGAGTAACATAAAAATGTAATAGTTATAAAAATGTTAAAACTTATCAATATACTTCAACTAAGTATATTAAATGTGTGATAAGTTTAACGGAATGCTTACATGTTGTTAAAGGCTAATAACGTATGTTTGAGCACGCGTATTACATAAGAAGTAAAATGCTCACATAAAAATGACAAAATGACAATAGTTCATATAAAATATGACTATTGGTGAGATTTGAGTATTTTCAACATATAGACTCATCCTAGTCTTGTGTTGGTCGCGGAAAAAGTTTACACGATTGAACATTCATTAAAACTTATAAAAGTAATTTAAATATTAAAAGTAATATTATATGACAAAAAAATTAATAATAATCAAATCAATTTGCTTGTTGNTTGATCCTGGTAATTACTAATGTTAAGCCTTTAAGTCATGAAACTTAAAATCGAGTAACATAAAAATGTAATAGTTATAAAAATGTTAAAACTTATCAATATACTTCAACTAAGTATATTAAATGTGTGATAAGTTTAACGGAATGCTTACATGTTGTTAAAGGCTAATAACGTATGTTTGAGCACGCGTATTACATAAGAAGTAAAATGCTCACATAAAAATGACAAAATGACAATAGTTCATATAAAATATGACTATTGGTGAGATTTGAGTATTTTCAACATATAGACTCATCCTAGTCTTGTGTTGGTCGCGGAAAAAGTTTACACGATTGAACATTCATTAAAACTTATAAAAGTAATTTAAATATTAAAAGTAATATTATATGACAAAAAAATTAATAATAATCAAATCAATTTGCTTGTTGAGTTTATTGTTGTGTCGGTACGCGTTGTGTGGGATTTTCACATTTTGTGAGATATCTTCTCTTTAAATGGACAGAGATGAATGAAAACGTTCGGAGAGTAATAAATCAAGCTAGAGCGAATTATTTAACTTGGGTAGTTTCTGGTTAACTACCGATCACAGTATTTGCTTTTACATTATGTTAAAAGTCAAATAGTCAAAAGTCAAAGTCAAAGGGCAAAATAGTCATTTTGCCTTATGAAAATTTATGGGTTGCTACAATTGTGTCTGTGAAGATCTGAACATCTTGACCAAAGAGTGTTGCAAATGCACGTTCGAATCCCATTATGAATTCAGTTTCCTTTAAAAGTACCGAGAGGTGTGAGTGAAGTTGTCGAAAGCATACAATGGAGCAGTCCTTTGCATTACTGATTGGTACAGGTGGCTGACTGAACTCTTCCTCTTGAGGATCTGAGCTTACTGAATCCTTGTCATATAGTTCAGGAGCATTTGTCATTTGTGTTGTGTTGGAGTTCTTGTGTTCATCGACCATATCATACAGTTTGAGAATCTCAAGGATGACACTCTCTAACGTGCTTGTCATACTTAGATTACTCATTGATTTAACTTAATATTGTGACAACAATTGAGGGTATAGGGGTCTCAAAATAGTGCTAACCAAGAAGATAACCACTATTCAAATGAGATAACCGCCGGCTCGAAACAAACCGCTGAACAGGTAACCGCTGCCTAAGTAACCGCTATCTATTAACCGCCGACAAAGATAACCGCTGCCGAAAGTAACCGCTGACAGAGTAAACCGCTGAAAAGGTAACTGCTGGTACACTATATGACAGATTGAGCAAACCGCTGAAACAGTACAAAGTACAGCGTTATGTTCGCTGATAAAGTGTACTAACTGCTGACACTAACCGCTATTACCCCAAAGTAACCGCTGCCAAGAAAGATGTCCAAAATCATTCGTACACTTCACAAACGTAAGTTCTAGCCAAGCCAACTGATAAACTGGATGAATCTAACCCCTCTAATCCAAGAAGTACAAGAGAAAACACAAGAAACTCCACGAACAAGATCAAATAAGAGTAAAACCTTCCTAAACTAGTAGAAACTAAAACAACCCATACACCAACCAAGTACCTACGATCCCTAGGATGTAACCATGGCTCTTGATACCAATTGTAGGATACTAAATAAACATATGACACGTATGGATCTTGGGTATGGATCGAATAGTGTAGAAAAGAAAGAAAGAAATCTAGAGAGAGAAAGAAGATGGAACCTTGAGAAAAAACCAAAAAAAAAAAGGAAATAGATTATGAGAGGTTCCAACCCTCTCCAAGGAGGGAGAGGGCTTTTATATGTACAAGGTTTTGCCACTACGGGCTGTGGATCGGGCTGACAGTGGGTAAAGACCCGACCCGACTCCATGAATACTAACTACTTCTAATCTACGTACTAATAAATATTATAAATACTACGAGCTAAACAATGATTAATCGTACTTGGGGTGACCGAATCTTTTCTAAGAAAAATCGTATTTCTAACACTCTTTGCTTTGGCAATTCTTGCAGCTGTTTCTTTCCTTCTCTGTTTCATAAATGCAACCATTCGAGGAGCATAATCATCTTCATCCACATCATCTTCAAGAATTTCCTTAGCTAGACCAGGAGTAGAAATCACTTTCCTTCCAATATGCATCCAATCAGCTTCATCAAAATTTGGAATAGCAACATCCAATTATCTTTGCCTTGCAATAGGCAGAGTAGAAACATATTTCCTTGCAGCAGATTGGAATTCTAAATCAAACTTGGCTTTTAATTCCTTAGCCAACTCTACACTCTGCTTCTCATCTGCACATTCCTTCCAAATCTGTTCTTGCTCAAGTTTGTCAGCTGCTGAGACAGGATCATCATCACAAATAACTAACTCCTCCAGAGAATCAGCAGGTAAATCTTGAACACCTGAAGCAATAGAAGCATCAGCAGATCTTCTTGTGTCAGTGTCTTCATGAGATGTTTGTGCTGGAATAGATGGATAAGTGCTTGTTGAAACCATATGTTCTTCATCAGCAGTAAAAGGAGTATCTACTGATGTGTGAGCCTTAACAGCAACATGCTCAGCATCAAGAGACTCATCAGCATTTTCCTTGGGAGCATCACCAACATGTGACACCTTGCTCAAATACTGTCTCCTCCTTTTTCTTTTAAACTGAATAGTCTCCTTTTGCTTTGAAGATTCAACAGCTTTAGGAGAAGAAATGTTAGCCTGTTGAGCCACTTCAGCCAAGAACCCAAGAGGATCCATTTGTCTCTCCTCTTGTTCTTCATCAGAGGCAATCACAAACTTTCTTTTCCTTTTCTGCCCAAGTTGTGCTTCTAACTCCTGAACCTTTCCTTTCAAAACCACAATTTCAGCACCAAGTGAAGATTTAGTGTCTGCAAGCTCTATTTGAAGATCATCAATCTTTTTCACATACCTGTTGAGCAAATCATATACAGAAGTGAGAGTAATATGGTCCTCAGCTCCGCCAGCAGATTGCTCAGTGGTAATAGGAGCATCATTGGGCCTTTCAGGAGAAATAGGTTCAAAAGTAGGAGAACTTTCATTCAAAGGCTCTCTAACAGGACTAGGTATTGTCAGTCTTGAAATATCAGGTTCAAGAGGTAAAGGTACTTGTGTACCAAGAGACTGAAGGGTCTCCTCAACCTCAAGAACTTGCTCATCAGAAGCAATAGAAATAGGTGGTGTAGAAGGTCTGGGTGAGATGGGTGATGGTAGAGGCTGGTCAGGAGAAGCATTAGATGCTTCAGCAGTTATGGAGGGGCCCTCATCAGTGGCAACTGATGGATTACCATCAGCAACAACACCAGGAGATAATGGATTACCATCATCAGCAGGATGTGGAGAGGGTGGAGCACCAGCAGCATTACCCTCACCAGCATTATCATTGCCTTGTGGCAACATAGCTGGTAATAGAGGGTGAAATGCTCCTTCATAATTAGTTTTCATTGAAGCAAACACTTTAGCTTTAAGTGCTCCTATGGGATGAAAGGTTCTTTCTTGGGTTCTTATGCCTAAGATAATTTGTAAAAACCTAGGGTACATTAGAAACTTATGCCTTTTCTTTTGAACATTTTCAACCATGTTATCAAAAATAAACTTAGAAAAATTATAAGTTAAACCCTTTGAAAGACACAATATACCACAACCCAATTGGGTAGAAAATTGATCCCATCCTCCTGACTTGTTGCTGATACACTGAAGTAATGTGTGCACCAAAAATCTCCACATAGGGCAAAACTAATTCTTGTGCCACATGTCTGTTGTAGTACTTTGGTAGCCAACATCTCTTAACCCAGCAAGTATCTCTTCAGTGTTGGTATGATATACACCACCTTCATCATCCAAACGTAGTTGTGTCCTAATCAATGATTCAATCACCACATACTCTGCTCCATCAATAGTTGCTACAATCTCTGTGTCAGACCTCTTAGTAGCAGTTGCCCAAAATTGTTTCACCAATGATTCATATATCACATTAGGAGAATGTGTTAGAGTATAATGAATCTTGGAACGCTGCAAAAACTCTACCATAGGATCATATTGTTCATGGCCTTTTATCTTAGTTATAAAAGCAACCTTGTTATGATCTTTCTTTAATTGAAGAGATGCCATGTGAAGATTTTGTGATGAGCGGTTATGAATTAATCAAGTGGGGAATGGGTTTAAATTGGTTGATGAGGGAATGAGTTATTTTGAGCAAAGTGATTCGAATTAGGTTATAAAAGGAAGTTACCCAATCATGGCCAAGAATATCGGAACAAATTGTTGACCATATCTGATGTGTAAAATAACTTCATCAAATTTCAAAATTAACACTTCAGCAGAAACGATGGTCAATCTGCTGATTAATAGTCAATCAGCAGAATCAATGCAAGTGTAAAAATATCGTAAGTAAATATCTTGAGTTTTACTGTGCCACCGAACTCGCATTAATTACCATCAATCCTTGACTTTGCCTATAAAATATCCCCAAATCATTCGATATAGATATCAATTACCCCCAGTTATCATCAAACCCTAATTTCTCAATAACCTCACAATTGTCCACCAAAAATTCTCCAAATATGAATCCTATTGAGATCTCTTCTGATTCATCATNAGTTTTACTGTGCCACCGAACTCGCATTAATTACCATCAATCCTTGACTTTGCCTATAAAATATCCCCAAATCATTCGATATAGATATCAATTACCCCCAGTTATCATCAAACCCTAATTTCTCAATAACCTCACAATTGTCCACCAAAAATTCTCCAAATATGAATCCTATTGAGATCTCTTCTGATTCATCATCATCTTCTGAGAGCAATGGGTAGGGTAATTATTATCCACCCGGTTGCCCTGAGAAACCATGGCAAACCAAAGAAGAGGCTCGCAAAAGGAGGCATGACCTCAATGCTCCTTTCAATTTAACCTCTGATGAGGAATCTTCTGAGGATGAAGACCCATCTTTCATTCCTCCTCCTACTCCCAAAAGAACTCAGTTACCACCCTCTTCTTCGTCCATCCAATTGGCTTCCTCTTGCTCTCGAACAAGGACCAGAAGGGCCAATCCATCTTTACAACCCTCTTCTTCATCAAAGAGATCCCAACCATGGCCAAGGAAGTCTAACCCTCCACTTCCAAAATCACGAGAAGTAGTGATTGATCTTCCTGCTCCAGGATCTGGTGCTTCATACCATGGACGCAAGGGAAAAGGCAAGAAGACAGAGGTGATGGAAAAGGGAAAGGGGAAAATGGAGTAGAAGATTGTGTGATGTTGCCAGAGACCAAACATAGGTTCTTGAGCATCATAAACGTTTGCATGAATCCATCTTTGTCTTCAAACATTTGTAATAGATGATAGGAGCTAGAATAAGTTTGGTAGATTTTGTATAAGGATGGTCTTGTATTTTCCTTTGAAGTTGATTGTAAGCTGTAACTAGTTTCTTGAATGAAGAAACAACTTTTCTCATCACTTGTACTTTACTTCAGTAGAAATACAGAGTATGACATAAATTATGCTTCAGTAGAAACACATTTTGACTTCAGTAGAAACTCTGATTATCACTTGTGTTACTTATCAGCAGAAACAAGCTTCAAGCTTACATGACCATATTCCCATTGAAACAATCTTGGTGAACTTGGACTTAAAAATAGCAACTGCTCATTAGACACAAAATAGCAAACAGACCATACAAAACTCAAAAAAAATGTTAGTTGGTTAGTGTTAGCAAAACATAAACAATAATCTACAAAGTTTACAACTACAATCCTCCCCTGAGGCATATGCCTCCCCTCAAACTTTGCATTCATGGATTAAGCATCCCACTATGGACAACTAAGTGTTGAAACCTAGGTCCATCAAAAGCTTTAGTCAATAAATCTGCCACATTATCATCTTGTGAATCTTAACCACTTTGATCAAATGTTTTTCATATGCATCTCTTATAAAGTGGTGCCTAATTTCAATATGCTTTGTTCTATTGTGAAAAACTGGATTTTTAACAATGCATATGGTACTTTGATTATCAATATAGATTGTGGTGTTCATGAAATTAAACCCATAATCTAGCAACTGATTCTGTATCCAAAGTACCTGCCCACAGCAATTAGCAGCAGCAACATACTCTGCTTCAGTAGATGAGGTAGCAACAATAGTTTGTTTCTTGCATTGCCAAGAAATCAATCTTCTTCCAAGAAATTGGCAACCTCCAGTTGTGGACCTTCTATCCAAATTTGCACCAGCATAGTCACTATCACTATATGCTTCCAACTTGAAAGGAGATTCTTTTGGGTACCAAAGACCTAAATTAGGTTGGCCTTTGAGGTACTTAAAGATCTTTTTGACTGCATTCAAATGGGAAGTGAGTGGAGTAACCTGATGCCTTGAACAAGCACTCACAGCAAATGTAATGTCAGGCCTTGAAGCTGTCAAATACATCAATGAACCAATCATGGATCTGTATAAGTGAACATTCACAGCAGGATCTGGTTCAATGTTGTTCTTTGGTTTAGGAGCTTCATAAGGTGTAGTGGCAGTTCTGACACTTTCCATGCCAAACTTCTTCAAAATGTCCCTCACATATTTATCTTGACTAATAAATATACCATCTGGTTTCTGCTTAACTTGTAGACCCAAAAAGAAAGTAAGCTCCCCCATGGCACTCATCTGAAACTCACCCTTCATTAAATTCTCAAATTCCCTGCACCAAGCTTCATTAGTGGAGCCAAAGATAATGTCATCCACATAAACTTGCACAAGTATAATATCCCTGGAATTCTTCTTAAGGAAGAGTGTTTTGTCAATGGCACCTCTTCTGTATCCATGCTTCAGCAGAAATGCTGAGAGCCTAGCATACCAAGCTCTTGGTGCCTGATGTAGGCCATAAAGAGCTTTGACAACCTTATAAACATAATCAGGATGATCTGGGTCTTCAAAACCTTTGGGTTGAGTGACATAGACTTCTTATTCAATCTCACCATATAAGAATGCACCTTTCACATCCATCTGATAAACCATAAAGCCCATATAAGATGCATAGGCCAAGAAAATCCTAATGGCCTCAACTCTAGCAACTGGTGCAAAAACCTCAGCATAATCTATCTTTTCTTCTTGCCTGAATCCCTGAGCTACCAACCTTGCTTTGTTTTTTACCACTATACCCCTTGCATCCCTTTTATTCTTCAAAATCCATTTTGTCCCAATTGCATACTTCCCATCTGGTAGAGGAACCAATATCCAAACTTGCTGATTCTTGAATTGTAGCATTTCCTCTTGCATTGCTTCAAGCCAACTTGAAACTGCAAGAGCTTGTGGGACACTGGTTGGTTCCATTTGAGAGAGGAAACAAGCAAACAGACAATGTTGAAAGTCTGTGTGATTGTCTCTTTGTTGATTTGAGACATATGAAATAAAAGCAACTTCTCCATACTTAGTTTGTTTCACTGTGCTTCTAGTTCTAACAGGGTCTTGAGGATCACCAATAATATTTTCCTGTGGATGTAGAATGTTGATCCTTTTTGTTGCATTGGGGTTGACATCAATTGTGGTATCAAGATTGGTCATTGTGGTTCAAAAACATTGTCATAGGAAGATGAGGTGAAGATGCCAGCTTTGGGTTGGTGATTACCAAGATCTGAAGGACTTGGAAATCGTGTATGTGGTTCTCCAAAGTCTGTGGACACCCTGGTAGAAATGGGAGTATATGCAGCAGGATTGTCAGCAGAAATGGTGATGTTAGGAGAAACAGGTGAACTGTCAGTAGAAATGTCAACAGAATCCTGGTTTCCACTGACTGCTCGTGCTGATTGTCTAAGGAGTGCTTCAGCATCTTTTGCAAACTTCTCACCAAGCCTCTCAGCTTCTTGAGTGGCTGCATGCTCTTGTTTCTTGAGTGGCTGCATGCTCTTGCTTCTTGAGTGGCTTCTAGCAAGATCCTCTGCATATTGTGACTCTTCTTCATTCTTATTAGGAGAATCTTTTGCACCATTACCTGCAAACTGGTTAGGAGGAAAGGAAGGTACAACAATGGTTTGTTCATCAAGCTCAGACTCATCTTCTGAGTCATCGTCCAGGACACCTGCATTGTTAGAGGGAGATTCTTGTGTACCTGCAGATTGGTTAGCAACAAATCTAGTATAACCCATATAATCTGTTAAGTAATCCAATTCAAAATACCAAGCATGACCTTGACCCTGAACATTAGGCTTTTCTTCTAGATATCTCAGGTTAAGAGTCTCCTCTATCCTTTTAGCATTTAGATTATATACCCTATATGCCTTACTATGAGCTGAATATCCCACAATGTACCCCTCATCAGCTTTTCCATCAAATTTCCCAAGTGAATCACTAGTGTTCAAAATGGTCACTTGACATCCAAAAGGTTTGAGGTAATGAATAGAAGGAACTTTCCCAGTGAGAAGTTCATAAGGTGTCTTGAAATGAGGTCTAGTGATGGATACCCTGTTCAAAACATAACAAGCAGTGCTTACTGCTTCAGTCCAGAACATTGTGGGTAACTTAGAGTCTGCAAGCATTGATCTTGTTGCCTCTATTAAGGTCCTATTCTTTCTTTCAGCAACCCCATTTTGTTGTGGGGTTCTTGGATTGCTATAGTCCCTTTGTATCCCTTTACACTTACACAGTTCTATTAAAACAGCATTTTTGAACTCTGTCACATTATCACACCTAATGCCCTTAACCTTTTTGTTTAGCTGGTTTTCAAAAAGGGTAACAAATTCCTTTAAAATTTGAGATGTTTCATCTTTAGTGTTCATAAAGAATACCCAACAAAACCGGCTATAGTCATCAGTGATTACCAAGCAGAAGTACTTATGATCAATACTTCTGACTTGTGTTGGACCAAAGAGATCCATATGCAGCAACTGAAGAGGTTCTGAGATAGTGCTCACAGCTGAAATGGCTTTGTATGAGGCTCTGTGTTTCTTCCCTTTGTTGCAGGCAATACAGTTGTGCTCATTGGTGAAAACTTTGGAAGGAAGTCCTTGAACTAGACCAAGTTTAGAAAGCTTGTTAATGGTCTTGAAATTCACATGAGCCATCCTTCTGTGCCATTTTGTAGATTCATCCAGGGATGCTTTAGCCACCAAACATGTTAGATCACCTTCAGGTTGAACATCATTCATGTTGAATGTGTATAAATTGTTGTTTCTGGGAACTCTCAGCAGAATTGAAGTATCTTCTGGAAGTTTGAAGTCTTTAGAGAGCACAAGACATTCATCCTCAGAGAAGAATACTTTGTTCTTTGTGTCACAAATTTGTGATACTGAGAACAAGTTGAAGTGTTGCAGTTCCTTTACATAATACACATTCTCAAAATCCAACGTTGGTGTTCTAATAGTTCCTTTTCCTGTAATTCTACCATCTCCTCCACCAAAAGTCACATTGCCTCCTCCTTCTATGGGTACAAAATCAATCATCTTTTCTATGTTTCCTGACATGCTCCTAGAACAACCACTATCTACTATGCCAACATCTTTACTTTTAAGAGTATGATCCTACAACAACAAAAATATATACAAAAGATAAGTACACTTTGGAGACTCAAGTCATCACTGACTTGAGCCTGCCTTATGGATCATAAGAATTAGGCCATGTAGATGTATAAGATCCACCATTGTTCTTGGACCTTCTTTGATATTTAGGTCCCTTGTTAATCCAAGAACAACCTGCTGAGGGCTTCACAGCAGTATCCCAATATCCCCTGCCCACATACATTGAGTCAAAACATCCAGGCCAATAACCATTCTGAAAATTAGAACTAGTTGTTCTCACATATGGTCTAGCAACAGATATTTTCCGAACAAATGGAAAACATGTATCAACAGAATTGTGTCTGCTGGCTTTACATGTTGCTTGTGGAACAAAAAATGGTATGTCATTAACATTTTTCCACATTGGTCGAGGTTTCTTCTGACTAGCACATACACCCATTCTTTGCTCATGAAAATTACAATCCTTAATCAAATGAAATTTACTTCCACAAACAAAACATTTCTTCTTTTTAGAAGATTTATTCAAAGTGAAAGATGTTCCATTAAAAGCATTCAAACCACAAACATTGACAGAATTTTTTTTTTTTTGACAAAATTAAAAGCATTGTTTTGCAAAGAATTAAATAACTAGTCTTCAGAGGAAACTGTCTTCGAATTTGATTCATCAGCAGCAACTCTAACAGGCTTGTATGGAGACTTGGGTGAAGGCTTGGGTGAGGTCTTGGGAAGGTCTGACTTTTCACTTGAATCACAACTGGTATAGGCAGTAGACCCTTGGTCAGAAGACTTGTCACTGGTAGAACAAGAGACAAAGTCAGCAGAATTAGAATTAGGGTCTGGCAAGTCACTTGACTTTTTGCCATAAAGATGGTGTGATCCATCAAAGTCTACAGTAATGGAGAGGTTAGTGGGCATGTGTTCTCCTCTAATAGGTCCAGGCACAGCATGTAATTTACCTTCTTTAACAAAATTAGCTAATCCAGCTGGTGTTGTTCTACCAAGGTCATTCCTAGCTTCTAAACCAACATACTTTTTAGAACCTAAACATATTCTAGAGTTTACAGCTTGACTACCATATAGACAACTAGCTAAATTATCACCTGATATTAACCATTGTTTATGTGTAGCTATTTCCTTGTCTAGCTTCTCTTTTAGTACTTGGTTTTCAGATTCTAATTTAGCATTTACTTTCTTAGTGTATGTTGTGACCAAGAATCAGTATTCAGGTGGTCGAGGTTGATCAAAGATGATGAATATATTCATGGTTTTAGAGAGAGAAAGTAGAGAGAAGGTGAGGTGATAAACAAGATATTATTATTAAGATAGATTATGTTGCACACCCACACCCCTCAAGTGAAGCCTTAAGGGGTTTATATAGGGCAAACATAAGACAACTATTACAATATGACATTAGTAGTCCCTGCACTATATGCATTCTAGTTGTCTACTCCAATTCACGTAAATATCGCTCAGCTTCATTTCTAACAGTGTATGTCAACTCATCTTGTGCACATTTTAAATCTCTCTCTAACACTCCTATTTTCTCTTCATAAGTAATTTGATTCTTTTGAAACCAAATTTTTTGTTTTTCTAAAGTTCTTAAACCACTTTTGTAAGCCTCAAGTTCCTTATAACATTCATTATATTTTGGTTTCAGTTCATCATAAGATACCTTAAGCTCATTATATTTTATACTACAACCAAAAACACAATTATGTACCTGTGAGATGCCCACAAAGGCAACTTGATCATGATGATCTTCTGTATCACAGCTGGCCAGCAATCCACTCTGATCAGCTTCACCATCACTTCGTTCATGAGTCTTCCAGTCAACATGATCATCCACAGTTACCAAAGCTTTAGAAGGTCCAGCTTTAGAAGTTCCAACCTCCCCTTGATTCTGCTGATAGGTAGAATACCTAACCTCATAAGTAGTCTTCCTATCCTTGCATTCTCTTGAGAAGTGACCCATCTGTCCACAAGTATAGCACTTGATTTTTCTTCTGTAAAACCTAGCTGGATCTCTTCCATTGAAACCAAACTTTCTCCCAGACTTGTTCTCAAACCTCTTGATGTTCAATGAGAGCATAGCCACCTGCCACTTCAAGTTCATTTCTTCCATATCCAACGGATCCACCTGTTCAAAGTCCTCATAAG